>JAKTWX010000182.1:1469-18670 GCA_030582275.1 Waltiozyma pijperi
TAAATATGATTATAATTTTGGGCAAAGCTGAAAGCTGGAAGGGCCATGATCATGAATTGTTAGCTTAACATCCCTTCAACAACTCTTGTGCAACTCTCAAACACATACCAATGAGCTCCCACAAACAAGGCAAAGTCGTACGTATATCCTCAGGATCATCTTTTTTTTCTCTTCCACCTGTCCCATATCATAACAAGACATACTAACTAACCCCTTCAAACCAGTTCATCCCACCAATCAATTTAATTTTCAAATACTTACAATCTCAATCACTAGTAAGTATTCAACTATACGAGCAGATCCATTTCAGAATAGAAGGAATCATTAAAGGGTTTGATGAGTTTATGAACATTGTTTTGGAAAATGCTGTTGAAGTTAGAGAAATTGATGGTAAGAGAATCAAATTGGGGAAAATTTTGTTAAAGGGGGATAATGTTGTCGTTGTTTCAAGCTTGGATGTGTGAAATATATGTTGGGTAACTATATGGAAAAAGAAGGAATGAGAAAAAGAGATGTGTGTTCTCTTGTGTATACTAGGACTGGGTAATATGAACTTTTTCAAGATAAAATATAGATAACAACAGATCTGGTTGAACATAACCATGGTCACGTGTCTACGATGAAATAATATTGCGGATAAAATCCCTTGTTTGAAATTAAATAGATTAGGTTTAGTACTGTGGCCGCTTAGCTGTTCAAAATTCTTAGATAAAACATTCAGCAACCACCGAACATGCAGCCACGATTAAGATATAACCAAGGGAGAAGCCATTAATCTTGAAAGTTTTAACCACGAACCCAGCTTAGAGTCTTCAAACAGCTCATTGTCAACAACCGTACACTAATTGAATGAGACTTGAAGAGTTTTCACCGCTCTTTGAGTTAGACACCCAAGACTCTCAACAAGTCAACGGTGAGCCCATGAGTCAAACTCAATCAGGAAACATCACTACCTTGTCCCCTGCTGCAGACTCTGTTTCTCATGAAGATTTCAACGATTCAGACTCTACGCCATCTTCAAGTGCCAGTGATGATGTCTTCTCCACGCCATCCAGTTCAACAAACGACTCGTTTTCCGATCAAGAGACATCCAATATTGATCCTTTGTTGACTGGAGTTGTCCCAATGGAAACCGAATTGGAAACTGCACAGTTGACAGAAACTAAGACGAGAAAGAGATCAAGCTCTGTTCAAACAGTCGACCCAAAAGCCCTGCAACTCAGCAAGAAACAGTCTGTCTTAGCTCCTGCCTCAAATCCTCCCAAGTTCAAATTTTTCAACTTCGAATCTTTCAATAATCTCCCAAAATTGTCGAACCCTGATGGTCCAATCATCTCTTCAAAGATCACCCAGTTCACTATCACTAAAATCTGTTCTAACTTATCCTTGAATGACACCTTCAAAAGATCTCTCGGTAAGCAAGGCTTGGAAATGGAAGATCTGAAGCGGGTTTTAATCCAAATGTTTTGTCCAAGGGAAACTGTCAAGAAGAGACTAACCGTTGAGGAACAATACCAGCTACTAGCAGAGTTGCTAGGTTCTAATCCATCCAATGGAACTGTTGATGACCCTTCTGCTGACAAGGAGACAAGTTACAAATACACCACCACATTGGAAACCAGAGAGACGCATTTCCAATTCCAGTTTGACCTCAAGACAAGCTACGGTTATGACTCTGGACCTCCCACTTCGATTCAAAGACATCTTGCTAGTTTAGTGGATGTCTGTCCATTGATCAAGTCCAATCATAAGTCCTTAGTCAGCGAGGCTGAGGCTCAGAGATTGTTTGATGAGGGTAAGAAACCCGATGGTGAGAGTTTCACACTTGCTGAAGATCACGAAGTTTCCAATCAAGACGAAATTCAAGGAGCGAAATGGTTGAAAGCGCCACGGTGGTGTAATCACTGGTTCCTGTATCGTCCAGCTTTCAACTTGTTGTTTTGGAGGCTTTACGTTGTCACTGTTGTCTTCTCTGGGATCGAAATCTGTTATGACCCTGCTACGACTTCAAACCCAGTGGAGATTATCCGTGAAAGAATCCGTAACGATCCGAATCTTTGTTTGAATCAGATCAAACAAAGATTGACTGAGGTGAAATTACCCCTGGATATGTCCACTCTGATCAGCCAGTTCTGGCGTTTCGAACCAAAGCAAGTTAAGGACAAGTTCAAAAAGTTCAGTAAAAAGGTTGAAGTCACTCAGTTCGAGGAGGTTTTCAAAGGTTATAAGTTTATGCCTGATAAGAAAGGTGCGTAAAAGAAGGGCAAAGGGACAAAACATGGGAAGGAGATGGAGTAAGAAAGAGGACATAGCCCTCGTGTCTTTGCTTCCTGACTGTTTGTTTTGTTCACTGAACTAAATCAAACTTTCACATAAGCAGCATTTGAACAGTACCGGTACATCAAAATTTGAGCTAGCAGCAACTACTATAGCTTTTGTTTATCTGATGATGATGCTGCTGGGTACTGTCTTTGAATGTTGCATGTGTGTGGTTTGGTTTGGTTCAGCGATTTCTTTGTATAACATTTGGATAATATATTTTTATATTTACGTTATTTCGTCTTTGTGTAACTACTTAAATGCGTGAGGCAGCGGGAACATGCATCTCTGTGCATATTTGAAATTTCAAAAGAATTAATTGTTCCGACGTCCCAGCGCAATTCAGCTACCGAGAATTACCTAACTAGGAAAGTCTAACATCCTTTCAACCATTCCCGCGTATGATCGCGCGCATATCGGAACTTACAACCAAATTAAGTAAGTCATCTGTATGTTATATAAGGGACCTTAATTCTTCAAATATGTGAATAATTTTCTTCAAGTGATCCAGGAATCAGGATCTATCTATCATCTTTAAAACGGTGTCACATTGCTAGTACTAGGATCCAACAATGTCTCTCTCCAAGATGAGCAACTCATTGCCTCCTATCATCAGTACTCCTTCCTTACAAAAAATCCTATTGAAACTCTCAAAACTTCAAAATTTGGACCAAATTCTCTCTGATAACTTAGACTTAATCTTCACAATAATCTCCTACTCACATATCTTTGCCTCCGAACTGCTCAAATTGAAACCACACTTCATCAAGTTATTCAAACAATTGGTATACCGTGTTAAACTCATCTCTTTCAAATATTTCCAAACTAAGAAGCCAGCTGTGATCTCAGAGACTGATATCGATGTGGCTACAGCTGAGAATGAGGCCAAGTTCAAGAAGAACCAAGCCACTTATGATCACTTCTTTGACTTGACCTATTCTCGTGATCTATATGGGATCATCTCTTCTATTTCCAACTTCAAAATAATGTTGAAAATGTTCAAATCTGTCATGACGTCAAGTACCACTGGTAGTACACCATCTACCAAATCTTCCAAGCTTATTCACAGTCTCTCATTGCTTGTCAAGGTCATCGACTTGACCGCATTCTCCTCAGCGGTGATTCTTGAAGCCATCGGTGTCTCTATCTACACCACTGTTCTCCCATCTTCACTAACTACTAAGATCCAAAGCTCATTCGAATATCTGTTTGGTGTGAAGATTGACGATTTATGCGACTGGACATTCACCCAAGCTTATAAAATCATCACTGTTCGTTTCCTTGTTGATATCTTGCTACAGTTGAAATCCAAATCTTTGGATTTTACAAGTGGGAAACAGTTATTCATAGAGTTGGCGGATTTGATCTTCTTACATTCTTGGGGGTGGCCTGATGCCGTTGATAAGTTGGCCTTCGCTGGGTCTGGGTTTGCCAGTTCGTTGATCAAGTTGAGCGATGTTCTCGTCAAGCTTTAGAAAACAAATATTCGAATAAACTACTTAGAATATATATATACTAGTGCTAGTGCTATTCATAAGCTGCCTTATAAACGTCATGGCCACTAACTCTGACAACTTTCTCCCCTGAGAAACCCTTCTTGCTCAACTTCAAAGCAGCCAATGCAACCTCTTCACCTCTGATAGGATTCATCAACACTCTCCCCAATAAAGTGCCTCTGATCCAATCAAAAGGTTTACTGATGACGGATTCACCAAGGAATTTGGATTGAGTACGTTCACCGATAAGCAAACCTGGCTGCAGTATGATCACCTGATCGAAGCCCAAGTTGATTATATCTTGTTCCAATTCACCCTTGGTTTTCAGATAGGAGAACATCGAGTGAGGATCAGCACCAATTGAAGAGATCATGACGTATTTCTTGATACCTTTCTGTAAAGCTGCCTTGGCTAATGTTAGATTCAAATCATGATCAATACGATGACGTTGCTCAACACCACCAGCTGTGGCTTTAGTTGTCCCCAAGGCGGAGAAGAACACTTCTGGGATTTGATCAGTTTGTAAATTTTTAATAATGTCAGACCAATTTTCAAAAGGTGATGAATCGGTTAAAATCGTAGCATTTGATGGTGGCGTTGTTGGTTTGCTACGGGAAAGGGAGTAGACTTGAGGGTAGAAGTCGGCGGAGTGGGCGAGAATGAAGTGGCCACAGAGACCTGTTGAACCTGTTATGAATGCAGACATAATGATGATAATTGGGTTGAAGATGTACCTAGTGAAGTAATCGCTCAAGGAGGGCAAATGTATAGCTTTGGGTCTTGTTAAGTTTATTTGTTTTGTTAGGCGTGCGTACGTACTGTTGCGCTGCCATTACCCCGCGGCAGAATTAGCGATTCGCGATCAATATTTTCGCGGAAATTGGAAATTGCAAAGACTCGCATCGATAGAACAAAGCGCCGATACCTTTTTATAGCTTTCTCTCTCAACTTAGGTCTTTAAATCTAGCAACTTTCCCCACTTGTTCCAAGCTGATCACCCACAGCAATCAATCTCTCTCTCTCACCAATGTCTTTCCTTCACATGTTCAGGAGGTTTAAAACCCGCCCGATGCTAAGATTAGTGTATCTCTCACTAGGCATAATAATCCTAATGGCACTGCTGTCAAACCTTGAACTGTCAGATTATAAAGAAAGTATAAGTTCCATCACAGAGAATGTCCCTGATTTGAATGAAGCTTTGAATGGGTTCAGTTGGGCCAGTCAGGAAGCGAAAGAAGAGGGAGAATCCGACAAGTTCATGTATCCTTCACATACATCAGACATCAACGCCTCAGGTTACGAGTGGATCACGTCTCTAATCCTCAAACACAAGCCACAGGTATCATCCAGCATCAACGGCAAGGGCCAGCCTGTGATTGGACCCTTCACAAGTTACAAGAAAGGTTCCCCAGCAAGACAATCGTTCACCCTGGATCCACCGGCTGAAGATGGGTTCAGATTCTCCAGAAGTTATCTCGGTGAGGACCTATTGACCCTCACAGAGGAGCAAACACAGCTCTTGACCGAGTCCCACAGTGCTTTTGTTCGTGAAATTGAAAATATAAAGAGAGAAAACAAGCACAATTTCTTTGGTAAAGACGGCGACTTCACTGAGACTAACACTTCAGGGGACAACAAGCAAGGGATAGTGTTTGTCGGTGGTGGGAAATTCTCCTTCTTGACGATTCAAATCGTCGAGCAGTTACGTCATAATAACAACACTTTGCCAATTGAGATTTTCATTGGGTCGAAAGACGAATACGATTCTGTGTTTTGTGAAGATGTCGTGGGGAAATTCCAAGATGTCAGATGTGTCGTTTTCGAAGACGAATTCGGTGGGCTGTCGCCAACGGAGGTGTTCTACCCTGATCAAAGCGCCACAGAGTCTGAAGGGGAACTGTTACAGGTGGAAATCTCAGGGTTCCAGTATAAGATGTTGGCATTGATGGTTTCCCGGTTTGAAGACGTCCTGTTGTTGGATGCTGATAACTCTCCTCTGTTTGACGTTGAGCCTTTGTTCCAGTCCAAAGTTTACAAAGAGAAAGGACTGGTCGTCTGGCCGGATCCATGGGCTAGAACCACACATCCTTCCTTCTATGACATCGCCGGTGTTCAAATCTCTAACCAGATTGTCCGCGGGTACGATTACAACGTGGAGCTACCTCTGGACTTCGACTACGACACTCAGGCGACATTCCACGATCTGAACGGGACTCTTCCTAACCCTACCGCTGAATCCGGGATGATGCTTGTGTCCAAAACCCGCCATTTGAAAACTTTACTGCTCTCACTGTACTACAACATCTACGGCCCGGGCCTCTATTACTCGCTGTTGACTCAAGGTGGTGCTGGGGAGGGTGATAAAGAGACCTTCCTCGCCTCGGCTTTCGTCCTAGGTGAGCCGTACCATCAGGTTCAGAGCATGTTCGATTTCATCGGGTATGTCAATGAGGAAGGAAGTTTCAACGCTAAGGCCTTAGGACAGAAGGACCCACAGGCTGATTATCAGAACTACCAATTGGGTGTGAGGTTTAACGTTAAGGAGAGCACTATCTCCGACTCGGACCGCGGGAACAGTTTCAGTGAACCGAAAGTGTGGTTCATGCATTTATCTTACCCTAAATTCACCCCACAGTTATTAATGGATAACGCAGAGTTGACATATGTTGATTCGCAAGACGTGGAGCAGCATCGTCGTTTATACGGTGGTGTCACTGATCGTGCTGGTTATGATTTCGAGTTGAGGATCTTTAGAATCTTGAACGGGATAATGTGTGATACCAAATCGGCTCAAAGGGATCATTCAATGGTTTTATACCCTGATTTTGCTAAAGATTTGAAAATCTTCAAAGACGTGGATTTGAGTGGGTATTGTCAGAAATTAGGGGAGCATGTTGATTGGTTGAGGGAGAACTCTTAGTCTGTCTTGTGTATAAGCCGTTTAATATCAGTTAGTTCTTCAGTTATATCAATATAACACAAACCTAAACTTAAAACTCATACGTAGATATTTTCAGCTGATCTAACACGTCGTTTTTTTTTAAAGCTACCGGACACAAAAACAGCCCAATCTTACAGGAACTCATGCATGGACATGTATCTTCATGCATGTAACCGTACTGATAGCGCCGCATCTCTGGCCTTAAAATTTCAAACAAGACAACAATTTTTTAAACAAGGTGCAAAAATTAAATTGATTTCCAATTTAAATATTCGTTGATTTCCAAACACCAACTAAGCACGATCGTTCCTACTGAGAATGGACTTGTATCACATTATGTGATATCATTTGCCGTTTAAAACAGATACCAGACAAAGTCAATTCATTCATATTGTCCTCAAACGATGGTATTCTTTCTAATTGAAAAACTGGCAGCCTGTGCTATAAATTTGAGTAGTATCTGCTGTTATTCAAGGTCGTTGGTAGTTTGTGTGCATTGGTGAATAACATTCCGTTGAAACAAGGCCAAAGTTTGCAAGCTCGGATTTTCCCCAACAAGCTGGAGCCTGGAGCGCGACCCACATCCAAGTCTTACACTTCTATAATATTTCAGTGGTCCACAAGTCTGCAATATTGTCAGCTATTCAAACAATCAGAAGCCATAGCTTGTATCTCAGAAGCTAACCGATGCTTCAATCACCGTCAGCCTATTCCAACACCACATTCCAACAAGCCTTCAAAACCAAACAACCATTAGACTGCCTCTACCTCTTCGATTCATACCTCCAACTACTGACCACCTCGATGAATAAAAACTATTCAACCAGCCAATGGAAAGATAATACTCCGACACTAGCTGAGGTACAAGACGATACTTTTGATATTGAACGCTATTTGCAAGATCGCTGTCCCTTAAGTACCCATGTTTCCGGTCAATCCGATGCTGGCTCAAATGACGACAGTGTGGACCCGAAGTTAGTGATGGTTTCGGCTAATCAATCCCAGAATTTTGATCATGGTTCGACTGAACAGCAAGTCCATATTCAAAATTTGCCAACTGTTCATCATTCTATGGAATCGATACACACCCAGGAACATCTCCCAATGACACCTCCCGCTACGGCCTCCTCCGCTAACACTGAGAATGAACAGTTCAAGGTGGTTTCTAACCAGTATGACTTTATTCAAATGGAGATCATTGATGAATTTTTCATTGAGAGACTTAAGAAATGTGAGATCAACGCGTTAGATCCTAAGGTATTACAGAAGAAGATTTCCAAACATAAGGAGATCTTAAACGATCCGGGCAAATCGAAATTCTTAGACTCTTTCCTAGACATTCTAACGCAGAAGTATGTTTCTGAGAAACTGAGCTATTTGTCATATGAGTTGAAGTTGATGTTAGAGCAAGAAGCGACTTTCGTTGACCAAGATACTGTTGAAGATACTGTTGAAGATTCTCTAGCGGTGTTTGAGTCGGTGGATCTGGATAAGATCGGTTTGTATGTCAAGACAGTTGTTGGGTATGATGAAAAGTACCCCAGGATGCCTGAGCTGCATTCATTCTTGCTGAAAAGGGTTCCAGAGTTCAAAGATCGATTCAACCCCACACTGAAAGAAGATGTCAAAGCAGAGACGAGCGACAGGAAACGTAGGCAACTGAAACAGGAGTTAAGGATACTCAAACAATCCACACTGTCCTCCGGGAACGCATCTCTAAGTGATTTGAATGAGTTTACTAAATCTTCAGACTCTAATACGGAGGAGGACTCTAAGAAGGAGGAGAACTCCAGTAACAAAAGAGAACGAAATAGCTGGATTATCTTCAAGTCCTGCTTCACTGATTACTTTGACTTAGCCTATCTGACCAGCTTCATCAGTGATGATCTCATTCAGTTCGTGTTCATTGGTTCCCAAGATTATGATCCCAAAAAGGCTGAGTCACAGAGACACAAGACTAAGACGTATCTTGAGCAAATCATTCACTCCAGCAAAACCAAGAAGTCACCTAAGGGAGCCATGGCAAAGCCAACGGCTGGTGAACTAACTCCTCTGATAACGTTAGTCTGGAATACAGTTGATCTGTCCGTTAAGAAGAAGTTTCAGGAGTTTTCCAAACATAGAGAGAAAACTGTCCATAAAGAGGCATATCCTGACCATCGTTACAATCCGCATAATGAGCATAAACCCAAGAATCCTCAGTCTCAGAGGTCGGTTAAGCGAAGAAAGACCAAATAGCTCATTGTTCAATTGTATGGTAGATTAATAGATAATAACAAAACTGTAAAACACCACTCAACAAAATTCATTGATAATTCAAGACTTAGAACGTCGAGGTCTTCATTGAGACTCAAACCTTACTTCTTGATCACGTGAGCACCTGTCTGGTGAGCTTTCAAAGACCTGTGCGATTATTTCCTGATTCGGGTACTTTCGCGGCCAGATTCGGAAAATCGGGCGGGTTGGCGGTTTGGCGATGAAAAAAAAAATCCAGTGAAAAATCAACAAATAGGCTTTTGTTATTAGGGAAAGCAGATACGACAAATCAGCCACTAGCTCAGGATATTAAGGTGTTTCCCAAAATAACGTTGGTTTCCTTCATCTATCTGTAAATAGTCACACATCTCAATCCCTGCCAACCGTTCATTCAGCACAGCACAGGTCAAACAACGATGAACTCCCTAATAAGAACCAGTGCTCGCAAATCTTTGCGTCAATTTTCCACCTCTTCCATTAAATTCAACTCACAACAAATCATAGCATCTGAAGAACAAGCATTGAAGTCAGCCCCATTAGTCGCCCTTCATGAAAGATTGAACTTGCCATCTTCTTACAAGCTCGGCACCTTGGCCCAAGCTTTGACATGTCGTTCCAGTTACAAACAAGAGTTGGCCCACAACTACGGCTTAAACATACTTGGTAAGAACTTCCTCACTTACTACGTCTCCGAACACATCTTAGCCACTTACCCACGCTTGCCATTGCCAGTGTTGAACGCAGCTGTTGCCTCATACATCTCCTCTGACTCCTTGTATGCTGTCGGTAAGTACGCCTGGGGTATTGAATCCGATGATACCACCGCGCTCTCCAAATATCTTAACGAAGAAGCCAAGGAGCATTCCTTGGGTAAGCTCAGATTCCTTCCTATCAGCCAGACCGATGAAGCTGGTGTCACCAAGCTCTCCTCTAGAGACCGCAAATCCATCCACCCAGCCGCTGCTTATGCCCTAGGCGTCAGATCTATCATTGGTGGTTTGTACTTATCCACCAAATCCGAAGAAGTCACCAAGAAGTTCATCCAAGACCACATCCTTTCAAGAAAGTTAGATATCTCCAAGATGTTTGAGTTCGAGCAACCAACAAGAGAATTGTCGAGATTATGTGAACGTCAAAACTTGGAGAAGCCAGTCGCTAGATTGATCTCTGAAACTGGTAGAAAATCCGATAAGCCAATCTTCGTGATGGGTATCTTCAGTGGTGAAAACAAATTAGGTGAAAGTTACGGCTCTTCCATCAGAGAGGCCAAGATCAGAGCCTCTGTCAACGCTTTGAAGAACTGGTACTTGTACAAGCCAACAACTGTTTCAGTACCGAGCGATAAGGATTACAAGCCATCTGTTGTTGACCACGGGATCGTTATCGTCTGATAAGGCGGTCCTGGGGAAGGTTTGTGAATCAATATAGCCTCTTGTAAATATTTAATATACTTGAAAATAAAGACAGATGTACTAGTACTTAATTGTACTTGATTGATGACCGGGAATGATCGGTTCAAGATAGATACGGTCACGTGACTGTTTTGCAGTTCTTGGCTATCGCAAAAATCAAAAAAAAAAGTGACGCATGATTTGACTTTAAAAGTGAAACTGCGTTTGGCTGGGATTTCTTTCACTTCTACCCAAACCAAGAAATCAATTGAGTCCCAATTCATCACCAAAACACAATCGTAATGAGGTATGTAACCTTTGATATGGCTACTCATATACACAGACCCACCGCATACTAACATTCCTTCTCTTTCCGCAGTAGCAACAGTAAAAGAAGAATAGAAACAGATGTCATGAAACTGTAAGTAACGCCACCTTGATAAAGACCACAATTTTAGGACACAAATTTGCTAACAACAATGCTTCAACTCAGTCTCATGGGAGACCATGATGTCAGTTTAATCAATGACAAGCTCCAGGAGTTCCGCGTGAAGTTCAAAGGCCCAAAGGATAGTAAGTAAAGCCAGATCAGATCAAATACGCCCCCCCCCTTGTTTCCGTTACGAGCGGTATATACTAACAAATTGACGTTAGCGCCATTTGAAGGAGGCACATGGAAGATTCACGTTGAGCTACCAGATCAATACCCATACAAATCGCCATCGATTGGCTTTGAGAACAAGATCTATCATCCAAACATTGACGAAACTTCAGGATCCGTGTGTCTTGACGTTATCAATCAAACATGGTCTCCAATGTTTGACATTTCCAATATCTTTGACACTTTCCTCCCACAGCTCTTGACATATCCAAACCCTTCAGACCCTTTGAACGGTGATGCGGCCAGCTTGATGAATCTTGATAAGACCGCATATGAGAATAAGATTAGGGAATACGTCAAGAAGTACGCCAATGATCCAAATGTGAAGATCAGTGACGAGGATGAAGCCGATGAGGACGCCGATGATGATGAAGATGAGGAATTGAGTGACGTTAGCTCTATGGATGAGGATGATGATGAGGACGAAGATGCTATGGAAGATGATTGATGGATTGAATATTCATCAAATTGCAAAATGCGGAGTTCTGCGCTTGTGCGGATTGAGCCTGGCTGCTGTAACATTCAAAATGGGTGTATATCTTTCTGATAGTATCTGGGGCTCTATTGATATATACTGGCATGAAGTTACAAGCATATTTAAAGGTTTCTGAAGAGGTAACGTTAGTCGTTTTACCCCGCTCTACGGTTTCAATTTTGTTGCTCAGTTGATAAGCAGCTGATTCATGGAGGATCAATAAGTTTTGTACGTACTAATCAATCGAATCATGATGAATTACGAGCGATCATAACCCTTGTAACTTGTAATTAGTTAATACCACTGATACGAAGAAAATTTTATTGATATACCCGTGGGCGGGCCGCCGTACCTTGACACAAATTTCCAGCTTCGGCTCACAAAATGTATGAGAGATAATTCTTCCAGTTCCTGGTTCGCGCAACATGGCACATAACGTGGCTGTGCTGCTGTAAATTGCAAATCTGAGAATTTGAAATCGCCACCAACTTTTTTTTACATATAATAAAGCGGGTTTGACACCTTTAAAACACCACACTTGAAGCACAGGTACACTTCACGACTCAGGTATTTGCTGCAACTTGAATCACAAACTAAAGATGAAAGTCGCTACCTTAGTCACTTTCGCCGCTGCTACCGCCACCGCTTCGACTTTAGTCGCTGAGGTTGGTGATGAATCTACACACACTGAAATTACCGCTGAAGAAGAAGTCGCCACCGTTCAAGAAGAAAACAACACTCCTGACCTTGTCAAGATTGAATCATTTGACCCAGAAGCTGACCATGACTTCAAACCACACAACTTTAAACCACATCACTCCAAGATGCGTAAGGAAATGGAAGCCATCCATCAAGAAGATTTGGAATCTTGGTTTGACAGAACCTTAACCATGGTTAACGATTTCTTTAACGGTAGAGGTGACTCTGAAGAACACCCATTAGACGAAATGCGTCCAAAGCATCACGGCAAGCACCATGGTAAACATCATGGTAAGCATCATGGTAAGCATCATGGTGGTCCAGGCAGAAACAGCACTGAACCAGGTTCAGAACACAGAGGTCCACCACAAGGTCGCCACAGAGGCCCACAACCTCCAACAGAAGGTCCAGAAGATGAAGAACACAGAGGTCCATCAAGAGAGCACCACAGAGGTCCACCACCTCCACCACAAGGTCGCCACAGAGGCCCACCACCTCCAACAGAAGGTCCAGAAGATGAAGAACACAGAGGTCCATCAAGAGAGCACCACAGAGGTCCACCACCTCCACCACAAGGTCGCCACAGAGGTCCTCCACCTCCAAAACCATTTGATGAAGACTCAGACATTGAATCTGATGATGAACACGAAATGGAAGGTCCAAAGTCTCACCACAGAGGTCCAAGACCAGAACACCACAAGGGCCCAAGACCAGATGAAGAAGAAGAAGCCGAATCCACTGAAGCTTTATCCTCTTATGTTGATATCGATGCTATCCATGAGTATTTCCGTGAAGGATTCAACTCTTTTGGTTTTGAAGCTCAAGACCAAGACAAAGTTGATCAAAATGTTGAAGTCTGTAAGGGATTCTTTGCTGGTGTTGGTTTATTAGCTCTCTTAGGTGTCTCTTTCAAGGTTGCTAGAACCGTCAAGCAAAGAAGAGCAGCTGCCACTGCCGCTGGTAAGTCTGTTAAGCTTGCCGATGACGAAGAAATGTTACTTGAAGAGGTTGAAGGTGTCTTACCTGAATACTCTGAAAAGTCAACTGTTGTTGAAAAGGCTTGATTCTTGTTTTGAGCCGAATTGTGAATTAAAGATTAATGATATTGTGAATTAGAAATTAGAATTGGGATGAGTTAGTTATGTTTGTTTGTTTGTTTGTTTGTTTGTTTGTTTGTTGGTTGGTCGGTTATGTTTGTTTGTTTGTTTGTTTGTTTTTTATGTTTGTGAATTAAGAAGAGTACTACGTTACTATTGTATATTATTGTGAATTAGTTTATTTAACCTTGGTACATTAGAATTTAGAGCAGGCGGACTTAAAGAAGTTGGAATGTAGAAATATGATGATGAGCTCGGCCTTATTCACATTAGCCCCGCCCGCGTTAAACCGAGATAGCCGAGATAGCCTAACCTAGCGCGCCAGCTGACTAATCGGATTTTAAATGCTCGCCATATGCTGGCTCCGCAGTTTACAAGTGAAGCTGTGTGCTCTGCATAAGCTATATTAGCTGTTGGTTGGTAAACATATCAAGCAGCTTCTATTCATTCCCTTGGCGACATTGTCAATCGAATAATCAACACTACATTAGTATAGATACCATAAATCATCATAGAATACCAACCCTCTTCTTCTCTAGAGCACGTTTTATCGGACTATCCTTTGCTTATACATTCATCATCAGTAAACAAAAACAACTTTCCCTTTCCACTCTTTACATTCAGACAAATCACTAGACTTTAGCCATAACAGCATACCTCCAAATGTCAGAAACTATAGAAGATCTTGTCAAAAGACATGGTGAACATCACAAGGTCAATATCAAGTACGGTTACATTTTGTTTGTCCTAACTGTGATATTATATCTCATATTTCATCAATTTCCTCGTCTTATCCCGATAACTCAACGTTTGAGAAACTACATCACACTTTTCCTTCTCTTACTATCATACATCATTATCCAAAACTATAACAGCTTGTCAGATGCGTCTGTTTATATCAAGAGACTAGCAAGGCTCAGTGTGGCATTACTACCGTTAGACTTCTTCTTGACTTTAAAAGTTCCAGGAGTTAACGCTGTTGATTATCTTGGTTTGGTATGGCTTCATAAATGGGTATCAAGGGTCATCGTTGCTGGCGGGACTGCTCATGGGATCGCATATGTTGTTCTCTTCTTTCAAAAGAATGAATTGTCTCATCTCTTGAGGTTTCTGAACATCCTTGGTGTCGTTGCTTGGTTTGGGTTCATTGCCATGGTTGTTATAAGTTTGAGAACATTCAGAAGAAAGATCTATAAATGGTTCTACTCCGTCCACGTGGTGCTAGCTTACTCGATGTTGATTCTGATTCAGTTCCACGCTAGGCCAGGTGTTAGCTTGTTCACCCTTATTAATGCTGCAGTTATCATTTATTCGATTGCGGTTAAATTCCTTTACAGTTCGACTTTGCTGCCAACTGAGTTCCAGCACATTGAGAGGGAGAACTCAGATCTATGTGTCGTTGAGATCATCAATTGTCCCTTCCTGGATGATAAGACTGCTACCAACGGCGGACACTTGAGAATCAGTGGCTTTTCTCCAAAGAACCCATTGTACTATTTGAACTCATCTCATCCATACACTATGATCAAGCACAACAACTCCGTCAAGCTTGTGATCAAGAGAACCAACTTCTCAATTCCAAAAGGCAGCTCATTGACCACGTTTGGTCCTTTTGCATCCGCTGTTCCAACTCCAATACCCAACAGCTCCAAACTATTGTTCATCGCTGGCGGTTCCGGTATCTCCTTCACACTCTCTTTGTACCAACAATACAGACAGCAACCGGATGTTCAAGTGAGGTTTGTGTGGGTGATCAGGGACATCAGAGACTTGTGGGTCCTCAATGAGTTTGGCGTTGATCCAAGCTCTACGAAGAGCCCTGTTGAAGTGTACGTGACCAACAGTAAGTCTTCTGAAATTCAAGGTAACGAGCAACGTGTCGGGTTGATGAATGATGTGGAGTTGGACGAATTCCAATCCAAGGACGAACTATCGAAGTCCTTAGAAGCTGATGGGCGTATCAAGTTCCATAAGCCTTTCATTCCTGAATTGATTGCCGACTTCTTCGGTGATGACACAAACAGTACAGGGTCTATTATCAGTTGTGGCTCTCAATCGATGAACGCTGAGTGTGAAGAGGCTGTCAATACGGAACCTTACAAGGAAAGAGGCATTGTTTGTTACAATGAAGTTTATGAAATGTGATGGGCTCGAAATATATCAGGTGGTGAGTGTGTGATACGAACTCGATTTGGAATATATTACTTACAGCTCCTCAATCAAATATAATTGTTCGACGTAATTTGAAGTGGGAATTTCATTTAATTTATTGTTTAAGAATCTCTGCATTTATCTAATATAAATTCCACTGGATATTAATACATGAACATGCACTTAAAGAGCTGTCAACTGCCATATTCTGGGATTCGGGGGATTCGGGAATCTAGAAAGTTTTTCCAGAAAACTTGCTAGTACGATCTATCTTCAATTTGTACCTGCAGAAAGAGCTATATAATTTTTAGCTGAGGCTCCGCACGTACATGATCCAGATAAATGCTTTTATATAAATTTGAGAATGTAAGATCTTCTTTGATATGTTAGTTTCAAGATTTTAACACTTCTTACATAGATCTGACAAATGTCAAAATATCAAAGCTAGGAGAATTGGATAGAAGGTTCCAAAAATAACGCTGAAAGCTTGACGTCGCAGGTGCGTTCCATCCTCAAATTCTAAATCCAAAGAGAAAGGAAAATTGATTTTCATTCACAGCTTCGGAAACCCCATGTTCGCCTACCTTTGCTCAGCTTCAATGTTCTTCATCCCCTCTAATTATCCTAATAGAGATATTTATTATTGTGTCCCACCTCCGTCCTCCGACGTCTACACATGCGGCATGTGGCGTATAAATGCAATCTCGCATATATCAGCTGCGGATCGCCACAAATTTTTGCGGAGTAGTACTTTCAGTTCTCCTCTTCTGTTCATTTGCACGATACAAGACACAAGCCTAAGAATGGACTACTTGTTACTGTTGCTTCATTGTCTGCACCTGCGAACTCTGAGGTTTGAAAGGCTCGCTCAGTCATTGTAACTGTATCTCCAGTATGTCAGTCGTGAGATTTGTCATGTTTAGAACCTTAGAATCATGATGCTCGATACATACGAGAATCAAATCCAAGATACGATCAGATCGAATAATACAATTTATCTTCGATGTTCCATAGTGTAGTACTAAACCGGCCTCATACGACTCCAAAATAAACAAACGTCGTAATTAACGGAACAATCAATTAATTACTCCTCAATCCCTACGCTCGAGTACAAAATGTCACTATTCGGTGTAATGATGCGCATAGTACATACCTAGTTAGGTAATACTGCATTGTTTACGAGTTGAGATATCTAGACCATCAATTTTTCGGGATTCAACTAGCTGTCATAATTATATCTGAAGATATGGCATAATTTTCTCATGTCCGCTGGAGCCTGTCAGCTGTAAAATTTAGTAGAAACTACGTCTAGTATAATAGTATATGACGATTAATACATCATCTAATTGACATAATTATTTCAAACCATTCGAGCTCCAAAGACTTCCATGAACTTCTAATTCAACAACTACATCTTTGCAGTGTCAACGTCACTGAAACGTCTATGAGTGAATAGCTGGTTGGCCTCGTTTGATGTCTGAGACTCAATTGAGTAATTGAAATGCTCAATCTTGTTCCAATAGGGTATATGTAGCTAGTAATCTGTAAAGATCGGAGCTTCAGAAAATTAGTCGATCAATTTCGAACTATAAATTTCATGAAGTTCAATTTACCAAAAGAGGTTGTAAACTACCTCAAAATTGAACAATAGCGAAGAGTTAGTTAGTTTGTTTGTGGGCTCATTCCTCAGATCTATTTTGTACCTGGTCAACCTA
>JAKTWX010000183.1:0-15603 GCA_030582275.1 Waltiozyma pijperi
CTTGAAGGAAATTTCAAAAATTGCAGAAAATAATTTCACAAATTCAACTTTGACCTTTCAAATCTGATAATAACTAAAGGAACAGAGTGTCTTGCAGTATATTCTAATGCACATAGGCTTTACTGATCAGTGCTCACTTATACAGATACGGGGATCTAGATACACTAGCTACTATCCAGGACATTCAGCTAGCTTATAGATTATCCTTGAAGCTAACCAGATTATCCTTTGGATTAGCCGCCAGACTAACAATTCTACTTACTCTACTTACTCTACTTACATATAAATAACTACAGGAAACTGCTTGATCACAACTTGAATAAAACATGGCGGTATCACGCAAAATACCAGCTAAGAAAGCATTGAACTTGATTGAGATCATCAGATTGTTTGCTAGATCAGAAGTTAAGAATTTCACTTATCCCTATCTTGATTTCAACCAAACAAGGAGAAACATAACCCTTTTCTTCACTGAATATTTTGCCATCCGGTTCTTTGAGTTTGATATAGAGAAGTTGAACAACCTTCAAGATGTCCCTGAACCTTTCATTGGGGTCATGAGACACCCAGGCCTTGGTGCCCAGTTGTCTTGTGTTTGCCCCTTATCTTCATCAGATGGATCTCAGCCATGCTTAGAACCGTTCATATTGGACTCCAAATCAGAAACTCCATTTGAAGAGTACTTCTTCCATTACTACAAGCATCATTATATTAAACCTGACCTTTCCAAGCAAGACCCTGCTTATTTTGAAACACACACGACTTTGTGTAACACAAATCAACCTATCCATTTTGTTCCACTGTCTCCTCATTTATTTGAATCTGCTTGCAGAACATTTAATAATAGCAATAAACAAGGCACTAGATTCCCATTCAAGCCATCTTCATATGAATCACAGGAGTTTAAATCTCTCATGAGCTTCCTTTCATGTTCAGAATATCTGACACCTACTCAAGTGGCAGCAGAGGAAAGATTCCAGAAGAGCTTGATGAGGATCCGTGAAAGGGAAAGAAAGTCCAAATTGCTGCTACCAGTGAATAGAAGATCCTCCATAGAAGGCACGGGCCTTAAGAAGAAAGGACTGATCTCTAAACCTGGTTGGAAGGGCAGGAACAGGAATCTATTGGTGAAGGTTAATATAGACTCTACGGAACTTTGTTCTGCTTTTGATGATCTTCAGATTGATGAGTACTATGAAGTGTTTTCAGAACTTGAGGCTTTAAGCGTACGGGAACCATAAATATTATATTAATTCTACATTATATAAGCATATCTTAATTACAAGACTTAAGCCCACTTCTCACCAGTCAAAGCTTCATAAGCTTCAATGTACTTGGCTCTAGATCTGTCAACAATGTCTTGAGTCATAGCGACACCGTCCTTACCAGCTAACCCGTTGGAAGTCAACCAATCTCTCAAGAATTGCTTGTCGTAACTGTCTTGACCTTGGCCAATGGCATAAGTGGAGGCGTTCCAGAATCTTGAAGAATCTGGGGTCAACACTTCGTCAACAAGGACCAATTTACCTTCTTCAGTTAACCCGAACTCAAACTTAGTGTCAGCGATAATGATACCTCTAGTCTTTGCGAATTCCTTGGCCTTAGTGTATAATTTGATAGCAATTTCACCGATCTGAGCGGCTAATTCCTTACCAACAATCCCCTCGGCTTGTTCGATGGAGATGTTTTCATCATGTTCACCTTGTTCAGCCTTGGTTGAAGGAGTGAAGATTGGAGTTGGGAATTCTTGAGATTCTTTTAAATTTTCACAACCTGGAACAACGACACCGTGAACTGTGCCTTTGTTTTTATATTCCTTCCAAGCAGAACCGGTGATGAAACCTCTAACGATGACTTCCAATGGGACCAATTTGAACTTCTTAACTAGAAGAGCACGATCTTGTAATTGAGTTTTGTATTTTTCTTGAGAAAGTTCAGTTGGTAAGAATTTAAAAATATCTTCATTTTCATGGATCAAATGGTTTGGAATTAAATCCTTGGTGAAATCAAACCAAAATTTAGACAATTTAGTTAGAATCTTACCCTTTTCAGTGATACCATTGGACATTATAACATCATAAGCTGAGATTCTATCAGTTGCGACAAATAATAAAGTCTCAGAATCAACTTCATAAATATCACGAACTTTACCACGTGCGATTAATGGGAGAATGTTATCTAAGTTTGTGGATGTGATTTCAGACATTGTGTGTGTGTTTGTGTTTATAAATATTGGATCTAGCGATACTCAGGGAATACCAGTGGACAAAATGTAGTTGTTATTACTTGGAAATATCATTTGCCAATTAATTCTTTTTAAACTCTTCGCTGATATCCAAGCCACCTGCTTCATTTCGTGTCAATCTCCAGCTTTAAAATTGTCCCGTCATCTCCGACTCTGCAAAGCTGGGAATTTTGACTTCGGAATATATGCATGGCCGCGAACATTCCCGTATGTGGATAATGGCAGAACCACGGGCAAACTAGTCAAAAAGGCAAGCGCCGATTAGTTGCTCCGTCTTAAATCCGCGTCCGCTGTCTCCGCCAGCTAATTTCATTCAGCAAACATGAAATCTGAATTGAATAATCTTAAAAACTCTTTGGCCAATTAATAGGTTTTTTTAGAACTTAATAGAGTCACAAGTTCTCATTTCGATAATTCATACATTCTCAATCAGTAGGCACAAAGATCATGTCACAATACATTCCTTCTGAGAGTGAATCTCAAAAAGCCGCTGAACAAAACTATTTCCCTTCATCTCAAGATGTTGGTGGTGAACTATATGATACGGATAACATTACAAAGAAATTCTCCAGAAAATCAACTAATAATATAACCTCAGTTGATGATCCAAATTCCAAAGATCATAACGTCCGTCAAATCAAACATTCAGCTACAGAAACATTAGCTCCACATAAATCCAATGAACCCACTGAGAAAGTCGGAATCACACATCCGTTCATTAGAAGTTTCATCCCTTTATTGGCTTATAAATTCATCAAGATCCAAGTTCTACTGGCGTGTCTTATCATCGGTGCCTTCTCGTTGTATTGGGGTGCTCTGTACGACAGACCGGCGCATTTGGTTGGGTTGAAGATGTTAGTTGTGAACCAAGATTATTACCCTGATGGGATTGGATCCACGGTATTGGATATAATTGAACAAGATTATCAAAAGAAAGGAACATGGACTGTTTTGAATTCTGCTGAAGAGATTCAAGATTTCTTCAAGATCGATGATGTCAATAATCACAATATCTCCGAATTGGTTCTCACTGAGGTCCATCATAGACATTATTGGAGCGGTACTTATATTTTCCCCAATGCGACAGAGAATCAGATCCAATACTATCAGAATAATCAAGTCAACGATACGACTCCTTCTGTGAAGTTCATGTACGAGACGGGGCGTGATATCACCTCTGTGACGCCGTATGTTGTGGATACTTTACAGGACATTGAAGGTGATTTCATTCAAAGATTCTATCAAGGTATGGCGGCTAATCTCACCCAGTCGCTTACAATTCAGCAAAAGGCAGAAATGGTTCAATCAGGGACAGCTTTCAACTTGCCGTATTTCTTTTACTTGGACTATCGACCATACGATAACAATGTCCTCCTTGCTCCTTTACAAGTCGGGTTAATCTATTTGATCATTTCGTCCTTTTTCCTTGTCAACTTCTTTAATGATGTCCACGGGATCTTGATTCCATACTTACGTCCAGGGTGGTATTTACTGTATCGGATAGCGTTCAACCATATCAATTTCCTGTTTGTTTCCATTTTCATCTGTTCTGTGTCTGCTATTTATCAAGTGGACTTCACACGAGCCTTCGGTAAAGGCGGGTTCTGTGTATACTGGATGACCACCTACTTAACCTTGGCTGCCGTTGGTGGAGCTAATGAGAACATGGCTCTGTTGATCTTTGCCTTTGATCCCAAACTGTTAAGTTTCTGGTTGATTAGCTTTGTGATTCTTAACGTCTCTCCTTCTTTCTCACCTATGGCTTTGACGAATGTCTTTTACCGGTACGGTTACAGTATGCCTATCCATCATTCGAATGAGATATACAAGGTCATCTTCATGAACCTTTGGAAGGGCCAATTGGGGTTGAACTTTGGTGTTCTTTGTGCTTGGATCGTCTTGAACACGCTTTTGTTGCCATTCATATTGGTTATTGTGGCTAGGCAAATGGCAAAGAAACAAAGAATATCGCATGAGAAGAACATGGATGAATGCAGAAAGAAAATCGAAGAAGAACAAAAGTTACAAACTACGGACGTATAAGGTATAACTTATAAGATACATATTGAATAAATGAATAGTTCCCCTCATCGAGCGGCTAATTTGAATTTCAAATTATCTCGGCACGGATTTATGATTTATGCATAACGGATCACTAGCTTATGTCCGTCCATCCCCGATAAAAACAAGGGTTAATTTTTTGCGCGGTCGTTACTTCCTAATGCGGGAGTATGGACCGTTGGGATGACAGCTTAATACGTCTTTTTTTGCATACGAAGCACATCTTTGGATTGATATTAGTAATGTACTCAATGTCTATATAAACACTAGACACTGCTCTTGTTCTGAATGAAGAATTCTTATAAAATGAACTCTTAACTACCACTACTAATTAATATTGAATACCAACTTGTCGACAATGTCAACAGGAGAATCAGCATTAAAGGCTAAATCCAGCTCAGAAGAGATGTCACATGAGGACATAGAAGCCCAACAACCTCAAGGTCCACCACCAAAAGTTTCAATCACACATCCACGTATCAGAAAAATCTTCCCTAATTTCATTACGCAATTCGCTAAGGCCCAACTTTTCCTCGCTTGTTTGATCATTGGTTCTTTCTCCATTTATTGGGGGTCGTTGTACAACCGTGTGGGGCATTTGAAAGGCTTGAACATGTTGGTTGTTAATCAAGATTATCAAACTGGTGGTATTGGTGAGACCGTGTTGAGTATCATTGAAAGTGACACCATTGCTGAAAGAGGTACGTGGCATATCTTGAGAAACGACAGTGAAATTGAACAATTCTTCAAGATTGACAGTGTTCAAAATCATAACATCTCTGACTTGATCCTTACTGAAGTGCATCATAGAAAATATTGGAGCTCCACTTACATCAAACCAAACGCCACTTTGGACCAAATCGACTTTTACGAAGGGAGTTCAGACTCTGAGGGTATCGCTGTTCAATTCATCTACGAAACAGGGAGAGACATTATCTCGATGACTCCTTACGTTGTGTCCACTTTACAAATGATCCAAGAGATATTCAACGATGCCTTCACCTCTGAGATTGCCCCATCGCTATTCGGTAACCTTACCGACACTGCTAAGTTGCAATTGGTCAACTCTGGCAGATCCACTGTCCTTCCAAGCTTCAACTTCCTGGATTACAGGCCATACAACAACTCTGTGCTATTGGCTCCTTTGCAAGTTGGTTTGATTTACTTGATTCTTGTGTCGTTCTTCCTTTTCAACTTCTTGGTTGACGTGCATAAGATCTTCATCCCACATCTCAAGCCATTGCATTACATCTTGCAGCGTTTGTTTTTCAACCATCTTGGTTATTTGTTCTGTGCAGCCTTGATCACCACTGTGTCTTCGATCTATCACGTGGACTTCTCTGTGACTTTCGGTAAGGCCGGCTGGGTTGTTGCGTGGTTGACCAACTATTTGACCTTGGCTGCCGTTGGGGGTGCCAACGAGAACATGGCGATGTTGATTTTCGCCTATGACCCAAAGTTCTTGTCCTGTTGGTTGGTCGGTTTTGTGATTCTCAATGTTTCTCCTTCTTTCTCCCCTATGGCTTTGACTAACCATTTCTACCGCTACGGGTACATGATGCCTATCCATCACGCCAACGAGTTGTTCAAAGTTATCTTCTTGAACATCTGGAAAGGTGATATGGGTAGAAGTTACGGTGTTCTTATTGCTTGGATTGTCCTTAATATTCTGTTGATGCCTTTCATCTTAAAACACGTGGGTCAGAGAATGATGAAGGCTCAAATGGAACAGAAGAGAATTGCCTTGGAGCAGGCAAGAGCTCAAATTGAAGCTGAACAGAAGATGTAACTGACATCATATAAATTCTGAAGTATACATGTATATAAACTTTTAATAATTATAATCACATCATTCTGATGGATATCCCGGATTCATGTGTATTATTATAAGTAATATTGATAGTAGTATTGCGCATCTCAATACTCTAACTCTTGAACAGCTGGTAATTGAGGCTGGTTTTGTTGATTTGATTTACCTTTGTTCTTGTTTTTGTTCCTTTTCTTTTGATTCGTTTTCACTGGTTGTAGTGGTGGGTTTTGATTTGATGTGGTGTGATCCATAGTTGGAGGTGGCGGTGGAGGAGGAGGAGGTGAAGTCATTGGTGGCGGTGGTGGATGTGTCATCATATGTTGTGGATAGAATTGAGGTTGTAATTGTAGCTGTTGTAACTGTTGTTGTTGTGCTAACGAGAGTTGTAATTGTTCTAACGTTTGGAAAGGAATAGACATACCGTTATTGATTGCTGCTTGCGTTTGCATCAGTCTCGCTTGTTGTTGGTTTTGCAGGTGTACGATGTTTTGTAGGAATTGGAGTTGTGCTTGGGCATCTACGGGTTGGGGTTCTGTGTTACTATCCACGGTGTCATTTTTCTGATACTGCTGGATAAACTGGTTAAGGTTCATGATATTTTCAGGGTTGGGCTCTGTGACATTTGATTCATTATTCTGTGAAACTGGTTTGGTTCCTAAAGTTTTACTCCCCCTTGATTCACGTGAAGCGTTCTCCAATTCTCTTTGTCTTCTGGATTTGTAATTCTCAACAAAAGCCTGACTCAGCTGCGCCACAGGTGTGTACAGCTCTTTCAAGTTCTCCTCACTTATCAAGTCATATCGCCCCTGTCTGGCGTTCACCGTACAGTCACTGTTCTCGTTATACGATTGTCTTAATCTTTTCTCTATCTTGAGTCTTTTCATGTTGGTATCATTTTGCTTTGAAGGATCAGCAAGAAGTCTATCTCTGAGCTGGATCACTTTTAGAAACTCTCTGTAGTTTTCATCTTCATTCAGTGACATAGTGAGCGGTATAATTAGTCGATATATGTCTTGAAATTCTAAGGTTTTTCAGCTTAGATGGTTACAGTAGTTTGAGTCTCTCATAATTTCTAGAAATTTGGAAATAAGAAATGTTGCTGCCAAAAATCACGGGTAAACTATCGTCATTTGATCCTGGTCACATGACCAAACCCTCATCTTCCAGAAACGGCAATTTTCGAGAAACACGTTAATTTTTCAATTTCAAAACAAACGCGCTGACTTATTTTCAAATTTAGTACCGTGTTTTCGCGATTCGGCTGGGATTCAGAATTTTGTTTGTACCCGTGACGCGTCTAAACAACAGAAGCTTTTTCGAAATTTTATAAACAAAGCAGGTATACTGTTCTACTAGCTGGTAAAGCTTTAAGTCAGTCTTACACGACAGCTAAGATCTTTCTACAACCAGGACCGAACTCCAAACCTCATACACTCATTTACCTCAGCTGGCTGATACGCTTCATAGATTCAGATCTTTCACATCCAGACATATATTCACTATCACAACAAACACAACAGAAAGATGTTCTACTCGGAGAGTCTTCTTTCGAAGGATGGACCATTGGCCCAGGTGTGGCTGGCAGCCAACTTGGAGCGTAAGCTGAACAAATCGCAGTTCCTTCAGTCCAACATCATCCAATCAACACAGGCCATTGTCAAGGCCACATCGACCAATGCCAATACCAGCAATAACAGCAGCAGCGGGTCTGACGATTCAGAGGCGATAGCTTTAAGATTATCGGGGCAGCTTCTTTACGGTGTCGTTAGGATTTATTCGAGAAAGGCCAAGTATCTGTTGGACGACGTCAGTGATGCCCTTTTGAAATTGAAAACTGCATTCAAATCAAGTGTTCAATCTGTCACTTTACCTATTAACGCCACAGTTGTTCCGTCCGTGACTCAGTTGATGTTACAGGATACCATCACACACACGGACTTGCTATACCAAGAACCATTGGTGTTTGATGACGAGCCTGGCTCTGGCTCCGGGTTCTTTGGCGGCTCGTCTCAAGGTGCTTTTGCTAATAGATCCACTCAAGATTTCGACGATTCTATTGAGATCCCAAGAAACAAGTTCAACGATATGGACGAGCTGCAAGAAGATGACGGGTTTGAGTTGGACTTGAACTTTGATATCGACGAAGGTCGGGGCGATGGTGATGATGAGCTTGCTGCTTCGGCCGCTGATGATGAATCCATCGAAATGGGCAGAGCTATTGATGAAGGGTTCAACTTGTCTGCCATTGACAACATCGAGGAGGGGCAGTTTGACGCGGGGTTTGACGCTGGGTTTGACGATTTTAACTTCGACGAGGAAACAGCCACAGCTGCCGATTTCTTCGACCAACCATTGGAACTCATCGATGAGCCAACGAACGATGCCACTTCGAAAGAAACTCAAATCGAGGCTGCTGCTGCTGCTGCTGCTGCTACAAAGATCAAAGCTCCAAGAAAGCAAAGAGTCTCGACGGCTGGCCAGCGTAAGATTGTCGTTGATAAAGATATCGAGATCCCAGTCAGCGACTTCAGTACCACGGACTCGATTGTCATCAAGAACACCTCTCGCACTGAGAGATTCGAGTTGCAAAACAAAAGATCTTTCATCCAGTCCGTCTTATCGCAGAACTTCAACTTCAACGACAAGCTTGCCCTGTCTCCATCGAAGCGTCAAAAGACAACGGCCGCTTCTTCTTCTTCTTCTTCTTCTTCTTCTTCTTCTTCTTCTTCTTCCACTGACGACATCGAGCATGGGTTCGACTTGGACCTCCCAGAGCTGGACCACTCGGGGTTAGACCACCCACAAGAAGAAGAGGACCACTATGACAATGTCGACTTCGGTGTGTGGGGTGAAGACGACCACCAAGATGCTCAACAACAAGAACAAGCACAAGAGCAAGAAGAAGAGGAAGACGATTTCACCAATTCATTCGGTAGCTCCAAGGACGGTATCTCCGAGTCCACGCTAAAGATCTCAAGACATATCCAAACGATCACATCTCAATCTGACAACTCCAAGACCACATTCACAGAGATCTTGAATCACGATATTCAGTCTATCGAACCATTATCTTCGAAGCCAAGAGCCGAAGCAACGAGAGTTTTCTTCGAATTGTTGGTGTTAAGTACTAATGACGCTGTGAAGTTGAATCAAGATTCTTTGTTTGGTGAGATCCAAATCGAAACTAGAGAAAACTTATTCCAAAGATTTGTTTAATTTGGTATTACTTTGTCTTGCTATAAGGTCAATTAGGATATTATTTTTTTCTATGGTGTTATGTGTGTTTGTATGATTAACTCATTTCTCTTGTTTGTTATAGATCCTTAAAGTAATTGTCGGTTTGTCTTTCCATACCGGGCAGTCTAGAAGCTTGAATCATAAATTATAATTAAATAAATATTGCTCAAAACGCCGAAACCGGAGTAAGTACTAAGTACTAAGTTCGATCGAGCTTGAATGCATGAGCTAAGAGGCCATGACTCCATATAAGTTCCAACTTCGAACCGAAACTTTGGCAATTGGATATTCAATATGTTAAATAGATCTCTAATATATACAAATTCTTGGTAAACTTTCAAGAAATTTAACTCAGCTTAACCTCCAGATCACATGACTCTCACGTGAGTCTGTGGGCTTCTTTATCTCCGAGGTTGAAATTTTTGAAGTGATGATATAAATTCTCCGGGGAACGTCGCGAATCGCAGGGCCTGGCGTATACCGGAAACAGCAGGCCGGTCATTCTTTCTGCTTTCTGCTGCAGGATTATGTAACAAGCTTCTCCAGGTTTTCTCTAACTTTTTGCAAAGACGTCGTTCAAACCAGGCGAACTGTGTGTCATACATAGTCTTAACCACAGTTTTATACTTGTTGTTTATACACTTATACAGATACTCGTATTAACTTCTAAAGGATCTTATTCAGTTATCCAAACCTTATAAAGATAAATATTAATATCCAACAAATTTCCATAACCTCACTCACTCACTCACTCACTCACAGTTGCCTATATTTAACCAGTCATCTCAGCTCAACCCCAGGATAAATGGAAGAGCCACTTCAATTCAAACAGGAGAAGGAGGAGGCCAAGGACTCCTCAATTCAAACAGTTGCCAAACCATCCAAGATCACAAGGACCAAAGTGATCAAAACGCCAGGCTCCAAAATCGAAAGAATCGCCCAGGCTTGTGATAGGTGTAGGCTCAAGAAGACGAAATGTGACGGTAGGAGACCACAATGTTCGCAATGTGAATTGGTTGGGTTTGAATGTAAAGTCTCTGATAAATTATCAAGATTATCATATCCGAGAGGGTACACAGAGACATTGGAGCAAAGGGTTCGTGAATTGGAGACGGAGAATAAGAAGCTATTGGCACTACTTGATCTCCGTAAGGAGAACTCTAATTCCCATTCTAATTCATCAAGTCCGCCAGATCAGAAAATCAGCGGTGTCACACAGAGGTTAAGTTCCAGTAATCTCAGTCTTTTGAACAGGCAAACTTCCGCATTGACAGAATCTCAGCATCTAGATACCTTGGGGCAGACAAAACACGTACATTCAGGGCCTGGTTGTTGTGCTAATTATCCGCATTCCGTCCATGAAACTCCAGTGTCTATCGCTGGGTCTGTTGATTTAGAACAGAGCGATGACCAGGATTCTCTGTACTCGTTCAACGGCTCAGACTCCCTGCTTAGTCCATATCATAATAGCCACCACCACCACCATAATCACCACCATAATCACCAGGGCTCGTACAACGTCTCCTTTGAACAGAACCAAGCTCCTGGTTTGAACGCAGCTTTGGCCATTGCTAGGATGAACAACCTGAGAAACAACTCCACGCCTTCTTCAAACAACAACGCCAAGCTCCAGTTGGCCAATCTTGTGGCTATGTCTATTCCTAGAAGCACTGAGGAAATGCTCTTTATCCCGTCTTTGTTGTCCAAGATTGGGGAAACTTATGGGTTGAACTCCAAGGCCTGTTTCTTGACAGCCAACACGATTGCCTCTTTGAAGCAAATACCAAAGGCCAGCACTGAGAATTCGGCAGCCGGGGCGGGAGCTGGGTCAGGAGTCAACTTCAACAGTTTGAACTTCAAGAACATCACCGTTGCAGAGTCCAATCTGTTCTTCAACTGCTTACAACTCCCTTCAAAAGTGCAACTTGACCAGCTCGTCACCGTTTACTTCCAAGAGTGGGGGGTTGTGATGCCTATGATCGACAAGCGCGAGTTCCTAAAGCAATACGCCACCTTCTTGAAGTCGATGGAGAACAACTTCAACGACAATTCCATGATGAAGAACGAGAGATTTGGGCTGATGTTGGTCTTGATGTGCCAGCTGTCTTTGATCTCTATGAGAAGCAACGCGCTCAGCCGTGGTGGTGGTGGGCGTATGCTCTCCGAACAAGATCTACGATTGATCAACTACTTTGACGGCTTGATCCATAAATTGATTCAGACCTCCCTAACGGACATCTGCTCCATCCAGTCCTTGCAGATCCTTGCGTTGACGCTTTACTACTCCTTGAACACGGGCGATGTGATCACGACGTACCAGCTGAGAGGCAAGGTGATCACGATGGCGCAACAGCTAAGACTCCATCGCTGTCCGTCTGCGGTGTTGGGGACCAATGGGTCCACGGTGTCCAGTTTCCAGCAGGGGGAGCGTCGTATTTTGTTCTGGTGCATCTACTCGCTTGATGTGTTCTCGTCTCTACAGCTGGGTGTTCCAAGACTGTTGAAAGACTACGAGATCGAGTGTGCCTTGCCAATTGGCATCGACTCGGAGAACGGCGAAGAGGAGTCCAACAACTTCATCATCGTGGACAACTCCAAGATCTCGTTGGTTGGGAAAGTGTTCAAGTTCTCCTTGGGAATCATGAGATACGCCAAAGTGCTTGGTAACATCCTCGATTCGATCTTCAAGAGACATTCCTCCACCAGCGGCAACATAAGCAACCACGATCTGATCCTGATCCATGAGAACTTGTTGGACTCCTGGAGACGCGATTTGCCAAAGCACTATCAGTTCCAAATCGATGTCAACGGGTCTTTCACTATGGACGACGGCAATGAGACTATGGACTTCAAGAAAATCGTCTTGGTTCTGTTGTATTACTCCGCCAAGATGCTAATCCACTTGCCCGTCATTGCCAGTGAAGTTGAGAAGTCCAGCCGTTCCTCCAGTATTGTCATCCAGCAGTGCTCCATCAATGTCTTGCGGCTAGTGAAGTCTGCCTCTGTGCAGTTCGAGCACCAGCTTCCATTGCCGATCAACGTTCCAAGGTTGAAGACCAGACTGATCTTGCTCTCGGCTAGAGGTTCGTTGGAATACGCAAGAGGCGGTGCCATTTTCCAGGAGATCAAGAAGTTGTTGGGTAACCTGTTGCATGACTTGAAGATGGAAAACTACGACATCAACTCACCAGGGAATCTCTCCAATGCCTGTGTTCAGCTTTTGGAGGTTTCTGTTGATTTGATCTTGGGTGGTTCGAGCGCTAACAGCAACAACAACTCTTCTTCTTCTGCCTTATCTGCTACGAAGGAGGTCAAGAGATCGTCCAGTTTGTCCTCAAAGCCAACTTCCTCGCCATTGGGCAACACTGCTGCTCTAGCTAGAAAGAGAAACATCTCCAATATCAACGACGTGGCTGTCCAACAGGCCCAAGAGCACCATAATCAAGATAATGAAGGCCAATTAGCACAGATGCTGTCACAGATCAACGCCATTCCACCAATCATCAAGCCAGATCTCAACAACATCAGTCGTGTTCCTCAAGCCAACAATGGAAGTCGTGTCAGATCCAACTCTACCGCTACAGCAGCAACACAAAATCATCATCAGCAGCAGCATCAGCAGCAGCAGCAACTATCCTCTTCCTCAGTGGAAAACTTTGACTTCAATTTCAACATGAAAGATTTCAACTTCAACTTCAGCAACGATGAGAACTACGAGTTTGCGGAATTCGGTGCTGATGGTTCCTTAGGTTTGGAACCATGGCTTAACAACTTCCAAGACGGTTCACTTAACGGTTCTTCAGCATCAGTGAGAAACAACTCCACGACGAAATCAATCACTCCTCCATTTGACTTCCCAATGCCTGACCATGATTTCAATTCAGTTGGGAATGGCTCATCTTCATCCTACGGTGCTGATCTTTCCAACCCACAATTGAACAGTAATATCTTTGCTAACGACAGTAACAATGATAACTCCAGTTTGAAGTCTGACGTCACGGGTGGTAGTTTCTACAACGGTAATTACTCCATCAATACACCAACGCCGCCACCGCCTTCATCGCTACCTCAGCAGCAGCAGCATCAACAGCAGCATCAACAGGCTCTATCAGGGTTCCAATTGGCTCAACAGCTTCAACAGAATGTCAACCTGAATTCGGAAGTTGGTTCCTTCAAAGTTCCAAATGGGTCAAACAAATCCAATACAATCAGAGGGAACAGTGGCAACAGTGGGTTGGCTGGTACTTCTGTTAAGAACCAGCATCAGTCTTTGTTTGATTGGCAGAATAGTAATTGATCTTTTACAGGCTACTCTCTCTTTAATGATATAATGTGAATAAGAATACAAGATGTCTCTTTGTTAATCAATGTAAATGTTATTTATTGCAATGATATTATGAATAAATTTGTAAATATGAAACGACTTCTTGTGACATGCTTGCTCTTCAAAGTGTCTATCTCTCTTTTGAGGACTAGTTTAAAGCCTTTTGCTCCTGTAATTTTTCCAGTTTCTTCTTCAGAGCCTTTGCCAATTTCCTTGAATTGATTCTCTCTGTTCTCCTAGCCTTAGCCAGAATTCTCTTCTCTGATTTAGATGCCCAAATACCAGTCGCAGTAGCGTTTAAAACATGAGCAAAGGGTCTAAACCCTGGAATCATTGTGAATAATTTGCCCCAGAACCCAAATCTTGCCACTTTAAACCATGTGAAATCGTTCTTGATGTCTTTCTTTTGTTTCAAGATGACCTTTTTCTCAATGTATACTTTGGAATGTTTCTTACCACGAGATCTCGCAAAGACACCTGAAACAACAAAGAACCCTAAAGGTGGGACAAATGTGGATAACAAAGAAAACTCCAACAGAATACTTGCGACTGCCTTTGAGATCTTATATGGGATCAATAAACCCTTGATGCACTTTCTGATGATTCTGTATAGTTTGGAGTATTCTTTGTGGCGTTGTTTTCTGGCTAATTTGAAACGATGCTTAGCATTATTTGCACTGACCACAAAATCACCATGACCTTTCCCAATCATAGTGTGTTCCACCATAATAGGAGTAATATATCTTAACACAAACCTCTCTGTGACCTTTGCTGATATCAAAGATGAAAAGGGAAGGAAAGCGGTAAACCCCAGTAGGACCAGCAATAAAGGAACAACGGCTAATGGACCTGTACCTAAAGCAGGGACAATGACAAAGATCAGACTTATCGTAAGGAAGATGGCATTAAGAAATAGAAACAACAGCACCTCAGCACCCCAAATAGCGACGGCAAATGACCATAATGTTGGAGTCTGGACGATATAGATTGTGGCAAAAGTGTAGTTTGATAAAGGAGACGTCTCAATTGAATAAGCGATCCTTCTGAGAAGACGCATCAATAGGTTTTCATCTTTGAATTTGGAAATGTCAAAATTTGGATGTGGTATGTGTAAGCAGAAGAACCTTGATGATGTGGATGTAGCGCTAGTCTCAGTGGAAGTGGTTTGTTTCTTCATCTGTCTCCTTGACTCCATGAGATGCTTAATCTCCTCTATGTTTTGCTCCATGTCCTGCTCCATCTTGTATATGCTACTAGACTGTGATTGGATTTGTAGATTGATAATGAAACCATATATGACGGCCTGTTGAAATATCTATTGATTAGGCTGGGTTGATAGCTATTTGAGTGCTTAAAGTTGAAGTCTTAAGAGCACATCTGGAATTACCTGGTACTCAATTACAGACAAACCACAAATTGCTGGCGGCTAACCGAACACTCATCAGCCTGACATTTTTCCCCACTACTAGTATGGAATCTTTGTGGCTGACGTTCTTTTCCTAAGTTGAAAAATATTAAACTGATCGGGCTCCGATCTCAAGGTTTACTGGTGGCTTTGTGTAATGTTTTTGATATATTCATCTAGCGACGTTATGAAGATCCAGGTTCAGTGACACGTGACACATGAGACCAGCAGACTGATAGACGCCACAGACGACGACAGAGCACTACATATGCTGTAGGACTCTTGATTAGCTATTCAATTGGCTACAAGCAAAGGAGGAGAATTAGTAACAGAAAACCAGATATTATATTTAAACCCTCCTAAAAAATAATATACATAAAACCTAATAAATTAAAACATGATAACCGTAAGCAGATGAGATCTCTCAACCTAAATTAGGATCTTTCACCTCTTAATCTTCTAGCTAATTGGATGTCCTTCTTTTGGATGGTAACTCTCTTAGCGTGGATGGCAGCCAAGTT
>JAKTWX010000184.1:0-17033 GCA_030582275.1 Waltiozyma pijperi
GCTTGTGGATCAAATTACGATTTGTGGAGAATTCGTGGCGCATTATTACATAATAAGGTTACCCTGCTGAAATTTCTGAAGATGCACATGATGGCCGACAGGACAGAAAGCACCAGTGTCTTCCGTTGAAAGCTTATAAAGTTTTGGGATCCAATTGGATAACTTGAAACTCGGAAGCAGCAGGACTTTAACCTTTTGGAACCCTTAGGTACTTACTAAAACAATCAACAACAAATATTAACTTCAACATGGCCAAAACAGCATGCCCAAGAGCGATCTTTGTCCGTCATGGTCAAACCGAATGGTCCAAATCAGGCCAATTCACTTCGATCACTGATTTACCATTAACTGACTTTGGTGTCACACAGATGCAACAAACTGGTGAACTATTGTTTCAAAACGGCTGGTTGAAATCTGAAAATGTCAAATATATCTTCACCTCTCCAAGATTAAGAGCCCGCCAAACAGTGGAGTTGATCTTGAAGACTTTAACCGAGGAACAAAGATCCAAGATCCGTATTGTTGTTGATAACGATATCAGAGAATGGGAATACGGTGACTACGAAGGTAAGCTCACCAAGGAGATCAAGCAGATGAGAAAAGAGCAAGGCTTGAACTCTGACGACTGGGAAATCTGGAGAGACGGCTGTGGTGAAGCCAACGGTGAAACCAGTAAGCAAGTCGGTTTAAGATTGTCCAGATTCATTGCCAGAGTTCAAAATATCCACAGAAAGGCCCTAGAAGCCGACGAGCCTTGCGATGTCTTGGTCTTTGCCCACGGCCACACGCTAAGATACTTCGCTTCCTTGTGGTTCTACGCCAACATTCCATGCGAACCAGTCACCGAGGACTTACCAAAATACGTCAAGTCCTATGAGGACGATTCCGTTGAGGTTGTCGAGATTGAAAAGTACAAGTACTTGAACAGCAACCCTAACTTCCTCCTTGACGCTGGTGGTGTTGGTGTCTTGAGCTACTCGCACCACTGCATCGACGAGCCTGCGTTGGCCTTGAGTGGTGTCTTTGCCATCCCACCAGAAGAAGAAAGCGAGCACGGCAAATGATAAGGCAAGGTGAGATTGTGTAGGAACAGAATTAAATTAATATATTAGTGTTGAGGTTTGAATTATAAGAATTGAATTGAATAGAAAGATTCGGGGAAACTATAAGTCCTTCTTGTTGAAGTCCTTGGAAGACAAAAGACTCTTGATGTCGCTTTCCTTGAGACTCTTAACGTTCAGGGCAACACCCCAAACTTGCAAGCTGACACCGAAAGTGTTCAACCCGAAGTTGGAGATCTTATCGGTGGTGTCGACGTCGTTCGTGGTGATGTGTTGGAACTTCATCTTCTTCAACACGGCCTTGGTTTCAACATCGGTGGAGAGAACATCGATCAAAACTAAAAGTTGTTCAGACTTGCCGGCGTTTAATTCGTTGGATCTGACCAAGGCCCACTTGATCAAATCTTCCAAAATACCAGACTTTTGGTACACTTTTCTGATACCCAAGCCGCAGATCTTGGTGGCGAACTTGGACTTGTCGGACAAGTTGGTGACTGGGGAGATCGAGACGAGGGCAATTGGGGTTTCTCTGTACAGAGCAATGTTGGTGTTTTCAGCTTGGGCTAAGATCTCCTTGGATTCCTTGTCCAACTTCTTGTTTTCTGGGTTGATCATGGCCAGCCTGGTTAGGTCCAAGCCAAAGGCCGGGGTGGTGTCCTTAGCAATAGCATCGGCGTTTTCCCTGATGATGTTTGTGAAGTAGGTACCCATCATAAAGAAGAAAGAGGTGAGACCGGTGGCAAAGATCAAAACGACGACAAATTGATCCAAGTTCCCCTTGATCAAAGAGAGACCACCAATACGGTAGAATTCCCCCAGTTGAATGTAACCAAAGATGGCAACAGCGACTACTATAGTGGATATGGAAATAGGATGTGTGGCGATGGCTTTGATGGCTGGAGCTTGAGAACGTCTACCGAAATCAACGGCCAAGTTCAAAGCAGCGTTGGCCAAGTCTGGAGTAAGCTTGGAGAAGTATAAAGTTGGTGGGGCTTTTTCATCAAGAGATGAATCTAGGTTGGCATCTTTTTGTTGTGACATTGGTGCTATGAATATAATATGTTGCAGTTAGATGAGGCGGTTATTCTTGGTGTCTGGGTAAGGAGGTAACACGAAGAGAACTGGGAATTTTACAGGGTTTTTATACAGTGAAATATTTCAAATCAAACTTGTTCAACAACAAACCAGGCTGTTTATATGAAAAGAAACTTGTCCAGCTGTTCAAACAGACAACGTCTAATTAGTAACTATGGATCAGCCGCTCGCGAATTAAAGGTCGTTTGACTAAGAAAATCCAATTTACCGCACAAAGTGCACGTGTTTCACGTGCCACAAGCTATGCAGCAGCGACACAAAAAACGTTTTGCCCAATTATTTGATCTTGTGACTCGTGCGTCGTTTTACGTTACCCGGATTAGCAAACAATAAGGTTCCAAGGGCCAGGAGTCACGAGTCAGTAGTACATCATGATCTGGGAAGAAGAATGTTCTTGACAGCTGTGAATCGTGAACAGCGTTCAGATCTTATTTCTTACGATCCCAAGTCATGCGACTCTAAGTAAGGGCTGTGATCTGACTGCCCGTCTTGTAATGGCAGAAAAAGCACACCCAAGTATCTGAGTTTTGTCACAAAGTGTCCTTTGATTCTATACGGTAGTTATTTAGGTAAGTTCACACCCCTTTTCTCAGTGAAAATATCTCTGTGAGTGACTTTATATAAGAAAATGTATTTCATGTTTCATCATGATGATTGTCTTCTTCTCATCTTCGGAAGAATATGAATCATGAATGTCTCTCAACTGTCGACTGAAACATTATTCTAGATTTCCAAATCAACATCACTTTATTCTAAACTAAAACGTGACGTTACTCCACAGGTTACAATGCTAGATAAACTCCCCGTCGAACTGCTTCAAGAAATATCACAGTCTCTAAGTCTCTCAACACAATATCAACTCACATTAACATCACATTCTGTTCGTAATGTCATCCAGCCATATCTCACTAAATCCATCTTTAAAAGACAAGTACTTACACGATCAAATCTGTTTGACTTACCAAGTTTGATCTGTTTGGATAATCCTGCATTTAATGACATTGACCCTAGAGAAGCTCACTGGTTCAAAAATAAAAGAGCTATAGTGTTTTGAGGAGATCACTAAAGTGGACAAGATCAGGCGTGTCAAGACTCAAAAACCTGAAATGATTCATCATGGTTGCTTGGTGCAAGGTCAAATGTTAAATGGCAACATCTATTTATCTGTGGAAGATTTAAATTTCTTTAATTGTTTGTACAAACCTCAAGGACATTTTCTCAGCCAAATTTTCTTCTAAACGGGCACAAATCCACTTTTGTCCTCTTCGGAGATTTTTGTCTCGAAATCAAAAATTTTTAAAATCGGACTCAATCAAACTTTCAAAATTTCCAAAAATTTACCGGGAATTCACAAAATTTGTATGTAACCTGCATTGACCTCTGGAGACGTCAAGTTTGAACTAAAAAACAATTATTGATTTGGATGGTTATTTAAATGGTGGAAATAAACTTTATAGTGCACTTAAAAGTTATTGTTGGATTTTGTTCGTGGATAATAATCCTGTTCAACAGTAAATAAAGATGTTTAACTAGCTTTGTGAAAGACATTAAATTTGTCCCGAGAGCCGACTTGATCGATACAGCCCGCAGCGGCCCACATATTAAAATTTCAACGTCCTTTATCAAACTTCTGTACATGACTGATATTCAGTTCTCTAAATACAATTAATTCATACATATATCACTATCAGTCTAACTAATCAACCGGTTCCTCAGGGTGACCTTTTCTAGCAGCCTTTAAAGCCTTCTCTTCAAACCCATCAATCTTCCAGTAACCAATACCTTTGTCTCTCAACATACTTTTACCAATATTATTCTTAACAAAAGTATCTGGTTCCAAGACACCAACAAAACAGTTTCTGATACCGTGTTCCAAAATTCTGTTGGCACATGGCTTATTACCACTCAGACGTAATGAGCAAGGCTCCATGGTTGTATAGATATTACAACCATGGGGTAATGTATCGACATTTTCTCTCTCCAAATATTTGGTGATTGCATTCTGTTCAGCATGGGTGTTTCCTGGCAATTCTCTTGAAAACCCAGTGGAGAGGATCTCACCATCCATAGTGGTCAAAACAGCTCCGACGGAAAATGCTGTGGTTGTAGGAGGACATTTCTCAGCTTCTTGTAAGGCTAGTGTCATGATCTTTTGATGTTGAGGGAATTGAGCCCACTCTGGGAACGGGGTTTCATAAGACCAGTTTTCTTGAGCCAATTCATTGGTTTCATCTAGCTTCTCCTTTTTTGATTCGGGATCAACTTGTTCAGGTTTGGAAGAATAACGGTAAGCATGCAGCCACAACTGTAAATCTTCAGCACGTGGATCAGTGTACAGTTGGGTATCACACTCTTTACATTTCTCAGCACTGATTCTTTCGCCCTTGGAGGCTTCAGAAGGATAGAACCAAGATTGAGCAAGTTCGGTCTTACCAACAGCATCCAACTTCACTTTGACGTCTTCGATGTCATATTGGGCTTGATAACCTAAATTGTCGCCCCAGACTTTGACGTTGCTGTAAATTGGATCGTTGGCAATTGGGAACCCTAAGTATTGTAAGTGGACTCTGATTTGATGGGTTCTCCCTGTGTGTGGCTTACATAGAACGATTGAGGTTTTGGTCTCTGGGTCATAACTGATTTTGGTGAATGTGGTTTTGGCTTCTTTACCTCTGACATCGTCCACAACGTTCAAGCCTAGTCGTGGCTCTTCTGTGCGTAGGCTCTTCTCACAGATGATTTCGTCGCTTGGGAATTGGCCCTTGACTCTGGCGATGTATTCCTTCTGAACACTTCTCTTCTTCAACTGCTGGATGAACTTCTCGGCGCCTTTCGGGTTCTTGGCGAGGAACATTAACCCTGACGTCAGTCTGTCCAGACGGTTGCAAGGGTGGCATTCCAGTCCCATTTCCAGCTTCATGATCTTCGTGACGGTGTTGTAACGGTATCTTCCTGTAGGATGAACTGGGAGCCCACTTGGTTTGTCGATGATCACGAGCTCGTCGGTCTCTTTGACAACTCGGATTCTCTGTGACGTGACTGGTGGCTCGTGTCTATGAACAGTGTGTGTGATCAGAGCGCCGTTCTTGACAATTGTGTCTATTCCGGATGATTCACCGTTAATTAGCACTTTACCCTCTGAGATTACCTTGTGGTAGTACTCCTTCTCACGGTCTCTGAACTCTTTGGAGAAGATGTCGTACACTGTACGGTCTCTCCATCTTTCTTTGCAGTATGTGTTGTATGTGAAGTTGTAAGGTTCCAATTTACGAAGACCAGACGTTTCAAACTGGTAATTCACTGAAGGCTCAGCTTCTTGTTCTTTTGCTGATTGCTTGCTTTGTTTTAAGATCTGAGCATCGGTGCTATGCTGCTGCTTTATACGGAAGCCATTAGCAGATCTGAGTTTCTGAATCTTGGTTCTCTTACTGGTGGTAGCAGCAGCAGTGGTAGCGTCTGGTTCTGGGGTCGCTTCTGCTGAAGTCTGTGGTTCTGAAACTTGAGATGTCTGTTCATCCGCTGATATCAAAGGTGCCACGCTTGAAGAGGAGGCTGGTCTTTTGGACATTATACGGGATGAGAGTCGAAGACTTGGAAAGGACTTGAGATGGGAGAATATCTTGGAGTGAGGGGTGGATCTTTGCTTAATACTTAGACTTGTAAGTTGTAAGTTGCAGATTGGGCTCGGTTATATTATTTTTTTGTGAACAATTAACACTAGAAATGTCCAAATAGGGAAATACTCCTGAAAGGAAATAAATCGCGAGCCAAAACAGCGGTTCCGCCTTCTCAAATGTCCGCTCGGACAAATATAATTGAACGGATAGATAACAAACAACTTTCACTTTCAAATATATCAGAAGCACCAAGTTCCCATTCAATTCCAACAACAGTACCATCTATCACAAATCAATCTAATAATTCTGCAATGAGCAACGCCAGCAAGAAAAAGATCCTTCTTATGGGCCGCAGTGGTTCCGGGAAGTCCTCCATGAGATCCATTATCTTTTCCAACTACTCAGCTTTTGACACTCGTCGTTTAGGCGCTACGATTGACGTTGAACATTCGCATCTCAGGTTCCTTGGGAACATGACGTTGAACCTTTGGGATTGCGGCGGGCAGGACGTGTTCATCGACAACTACTTCACAAACCAACAGGACCACATTTTCAAGATGTGTCAGGTGCTTATCCATGTGTTTGACGTTGAGAGTAAAGAGGTGACTAAAGACATTGAGATTTTCGTCAAGAACCTTGAGATGCTCTCCAAATACTCGTCCAACTGTAAGATCTTTGTCCTTTTGCACAAGATGGATTTGATCCAGGCCGACAGAAGAGCGGAACTGTTCAAGATTATGATGAAGAAGTTGAGCCAAGTAAGCAATCCTTACGGGTTTGAGCTTACTGGTTTCGCTACGAGTATTTGGGACGAGTCTCTTTACAAGGCCTGGTCCAGCATTGTGTGCTCTCTAATTCCAAACATGAACACCTACGAGACACATCTGACGAAATTGCTAGGTTTGTTTGACGCAAGTGAGATCATTCTTTTTGAGAAGTCAACGTTCCTTGTTATATCGTCAAAGACCAGCGACACAGATACAGATACAGAACAGAAGCAGATACCGCAGAACGGCAAAGATTCACAGCAGCAACAGCCTGGCTCGCAACTGGCAAACTTGGACCCAAAGAGATTTGAAAAGATTTCTAACATTATGAAGAACTTCAAACAGAGCTGTAACAAGTTGAAGTCAGGGTTCCAGGTTTTCAACTTGAACGATAACTTGTTTATCCTTGAGCTGAGCTCCAATTTGATGGTGTTCATCGTGCTAAGAGAAGAAGAAGGAATGGCTAATAAGGGCGAATTGGTCATGATGAACGTCGAATTGGCCAGAAAATACTTCCAATGATCACGACGTACGTCTTGTACTTTTAATATAATATCTCTTATAGCTAAGCTGCTAAGTGAAAAATATCCCAATTAAAAATATTATATGCTAAAAAATTGTAACAGAATTTATAAACCCAAGAAGAAAAGTAGTACACACGTATAATGAAATGACAACAACGAACAGTTTGATTTTTAAAGGAACCCCCCTCAAAACATCTAAGAGTAAGTTTCAATCAAAGTGTCACGCAAGTTACCAGAGATGGCATCTGGTTGAGCGTCTTGTAATCTGAAGATACTTTCAATAACACTTAATTCTGGAGCAGTGGTGTCCAACCCAGAGACAGCCAACCAATCGTTGACAACCAAACCGGCCCCAACGACGGAGGAACCTCTGTTGACGGTACCGGCGACTAATGGGACTTGCAAAAGGGAGGAGAGTTCTTCTTGGTCAGCAATGGACGTTTGAGGGTGCACAATACCACCTTGGTTGGAAAGAGCACAGTAAGAACCGGTCAAGACGTTGCCGGCAATGGTCTGACGGAACACTTCGACACCGAGGACATCGGCAATCAATTCTTCGGTTTCTCTTTCGATATCTGGATGCACCAAGGCAACGTAATCGTTACAACAGATAACGTTACCAAGGGCGGATAATCTTTCTTCAACTCTTTGGATCTTGACCGAGTCAGGAAGAGAGTTTCTCAAATGCATTAATTCTTGATCGGTGGTTTGTGTTGGCACTAAGAGACCTCTTCTGTTACCAGCGGTCATACGACCAACAATACGTGTACCGGCAATAGTAGTGTGGATGGTTGGAATAACGTCACCTAATTCAGCTTCAAAGGCGGAATAGAAGTTTTCAGAACCACCAACGGCGACGACACAGTAGGAGTTAGTAAGCTTGGCAAAGACACCAACATCGTTGGAGTTCTCGAATTGGGTTCTGGAGGCCATTTTGGAGTGATAGCTAGGAAAGTTGGTCTTAAATGAAGCGGATCTTGTCAAGTTAAGCACTGTTTGCCTTTGAAAATTTGATCTCTGTAATTTTTTATCTGCAAAGGAAAAAAATAAATTTTCGTCTGTGTAAGCGGGTTTGCCCGGGCGTTTCTGACAGTCACGTGATTACGCCCTATAGATCTAGTATCTAGTATCGCCCGATCTCACCTTTGTCTCCCAGTTAACTCTCCGCAGAAGATCATAGAAATGTTATCCGGGATATATCCATTGAAATGTTGGCTTGTTTTTGATTATAAGTGACCCCTGCGGCAATAACAGGCTCGGTGAACTGAGCTTGGATCTTGTCAGCAAATGTTTTTTGGTGTATGAAAGAGTCTCTGTCTCGTCCAACATGATTGCTTTGGTCCGACTATAACCTTCACACTGATATTTCTGGTTTCATAAAATGAAATTTGAATAGTAATTTGTGCAGTTGTCTTGGAAAAGATCTGAGCCTTGAAGGAATTTACCTTGGCCGATCTCAGTAGAAAAGTTTGTCAAGCTTATTCGCTGGCAGGAAGTTTGATTCGAAGGAAAAAAAAAACATCACGAAACATGCGGAACAGTTTTCTGAAACGTACTCATTAATGCTTTTTGTTCAACTTCAATATTATTTCAAGGGGTGAACAATTAGTCCTCTATAATTAATTTGACCGCGGCTAAACCACGTGACAGGGTTCGGTTGGTGCCATGATTCGGCAATACGGCTTCCGATCTCCGGGCGGTAGTAACAGCTAATTTACCTCGGGAAAAAAATTAAAATCGTCCGGAAATTATAAACATTAATAACATTTGATCAAATAATCTCTTGACAGGCAGACTGTTAGCCAGCTTCTTGAAGTGTCCAATTAACATTATTCTGTTCACATAGTGCACTCCTCTGTCAGTCATGAGTGATAATTTCACAGATACCAGCAACTATGCCTCAAAGCTGTCTACTGCCAACACAAACAACATGAAAGAAGTCCCTTCTTCCAAATCTACAAGCAACAGCACACCTACCACACAGCATGGGTCTAGCACTTTCCAACTTCCACTGGCAAGCACAGTTCACTCGTTAAACAATGTCCAGCCACAACAGCATACAACAAGACCTATCGCCATAGCTCAGAAGTCGGCTTCATCCGTGCCAATGGCCAGTAATGGCAGTGGAAGCGGGCCTGTTGCTGTGCTACCTGCTCCTTCAAAGAAACGTGGAAAGTCTTCAGATTCAGCGAATACTTTGAAGCCTGCAAAGAAAAAGCAGACCAAGCCCAAATCAGAGGCATCAATAGCAAATATCCCAGCGTCAACGACTCAGGCACCTCAGCAAAACAACGAATTGGCGCACGATGAGGACGACAGTAAGAATTTTCAACAAGCGGGCCATCGTCCTGTCACTTCATGTACTCATTGCCGTCAGCATAAGATCAAGTGTAATGCCCAAGAGAGATTCCCAGCTGCTTGTCAGCGTTGTGAGAAGATGAACTTGAACTGTGAGATCGATCCACAGTTCAGACCAAGAAAGGGGTCCCAGATCCAAAGCTTGAGAAATGACGTTGATGAATTGAAATTGAAAATTGAATACTTGCAAAGACACGAATCCTTGATTTCTCAGGCTATGGCCCAACAGCGCCAACAGCAGCAGCAGCAACAATCAACAGGCTCACCATTGGCAACTCAATCACAGGTGTCAAACCAGAAGGGACGTTCCCCGCTAGCCACGGCTAAATCCGTCACAGCAAGCAGTCTGGACGCTATAGATGAGAACTCTTCTTCAAACCACCATCAGCCACACACGGGGACAACGATACTTCAAAGAGAACCGCAATTGTTGAGTGATCGTCGAACAGCATCTTTATCTCCTCGTCTTTTGAACGATTCAGCTCCTGCTAACTCCGACGGGAGCGATCTTCCACCTGTTTTGGAACTCAGCGTGCGTTCTGCCTCTGTTTCCAGCTTTGATACCAACTCAAACGATAATACCGTCTCCAGTAATACTACCAACCACAACAGCAACAATAGCAGCAACAACAGTAATGGCGATACCAACGGTGGTGCTCCTAACAAAGGCTCTAATGTCACTGCCACCACCAATGTTACCTCAGGGCCAAGTCTCACTGCTCAGTCAGTTCCAAATACGATATATGAAGAGTTCGTCCTTGGTGAAGTCCACATCTCGCTTGATAAGGCCAATGCCTTGCACTCTGTCTTCATGAACCAATACAACACTTATTTCCCAGTCCTTTCTTCTTCTTCGGCCTCGGAGTTATACACACAGTCGCAATTGTTGTTCTGGACCGTTTGTCTCACAGCTTGTCTTTCTGATCCTGAACCCACTTTATACAACAGTTTGGCCTCTTTGATTAAGCAATTGGCTATTGAAACCTGCTGGATCCGCACTCCCAGATCAACGCATATCTCCCAGGCTTTGTTGATCTTGTGTATCTGGCCATTGCCTAACCAGAAAGTCTTGGATGATTGCAGTTACAGATTTGTTGGGTTGGCCAAGTCTCTTGGGTTCCAATTAGGGTTGCATCGTGGTAAATTCATGACGGAGTTTTCAAGAACTCAAGTGGCGCTACCTGACGCTGAGAAATGGAGAACTAGAACTTGGTTGGGGATTTTCTTTGCCGAACAGTTCTGGGCCTCTCAATTGGGGTTGCCTCCTTCCTCAGGGACAGATTATCTGGTGGAGAATGCTAGAATTGACAAGAACTTGCCAAAGAACTTCAGATCTTTGATATCGTTGTCTATTTTCCAGTCCAAACTGGTGAACGTTATGGGGTCTTCAGTGGTTAGTCCTGATGGGTTGATGGAGGCCAGAAACAGAGCTGGTTCCTTGGCCATCCTTGAAAGAGAGTTGGAGAGATTGATTTTCAAATTGGAAATTGGAGACGACATTGCTATTGAGATTTATTATCTTTATGTGAAGTTGACTATCTGTTGTTTTGCCTTCTTGCCTGAGACGCCCACAGAGGATCAAACCAAGTATGTCACTATCGCCTACCTGACCGCCACGAAAGTTGTCACGTTGGTTTCCAAATTGATGGAAACTAAGAACTTGATTGAGCTTCCGATTTACATTCGTCAGAGCGTCACATATGCCGCTTTCATTCTCTTCAAGTTGCACCTTACTCCTTTGCTTCTACAGAAATACGCTGACTCTGCAAGACAGTCCATTGTCACGGTGCATAGAATGTTCAGAAACCAATTGTCTGCCTGGAAGAATGTGCAGAACGATATCTCCCGTACTGCCCAGGTGTTGGAAAAGCTGAACTATGTCTTGTTCACGCATCCGGAACTATACACCAAGAGTGAAGGGATCATCACTAGGATGAGATCGCATCTAACAGGTTCTTTGTTCTATGATTTGGTCTGGTGTGTCCACGAAGCTAGAAGAAGAACGCTGGAGGAGCAGAAATCAGGCAAACCGAAGCCACGTGACGCTGCCCAGGCAAAAGATAGACCAATTCCATTGCCATTCTACAACCAAATCAATAAGGACGACTTCCAAACTATCACGACTACCACTCCTGGTGGTACCACCATCACCACTTTGGCCCCAACGGAAAACGCCATGAATGTTGCTACTCAGAACGCTACTGCTAATGGGTTGGCTAAGCCTACTGAGATTAAAGGGATCCCTGTTTCTATGTTGGAGTCTACGGGTAGTGTTCCTCATTTACAATATCCATCTGCTGTTAACTCCAACAACACTGGGGGTAATGATATGTCACAGGCTTTGAACTCCGCAACGGCAATGATGAACAGTACCAGTGTGAACTCTGCGGATCAATTTGGAGGTAGCATGACTCCACCGGGCATGGCTGCGTCTTTATTCTCTAGCCGTCATTCTGTTCAGGGCCGCAGTACCATTGATTCGATCATGCCAACTTTACAGCAGCAATCAGAAGCTGCCAGCTTGAGAAGAAGCATGGCATCGGGTGCTAATGGTAGCAATACCAATCTTGCCAATATGATTCCTACTCCTACAGCTTCAAAGTACAACTACCAAGGCCCACAGACTCCTCAGCAACAGATCCAGCAACATCAGATGCATCAACAGCAGTTACAGCAGCAGCAGCAACAACAACAACAGCAACAGCAGTTACAACAGCAGCAACTGTATCAACAACAGCAACGAAGTCCCTTCGACTACCAACAGTCCCCACAGTTAGGTTCAGCTTCATTTGACGTCAGTCGCAGCTTGAAACTCAAACAACAGCAGCAGCAGCAACAGCAGCAACAACAAGCAACGTCAGGAACAAGCACTCCAACTTCATACAACGGTACTGGTGCTGGTGGGGAACCTGAAAATGATGATTTTAATCAATTTTTCCAACAACAACAAATGCAATGGCATGGATTAAATGGTGATGATCAAGATAATTTGAATGGTAATGATGATGATTTCCTTGGTTGGTTTGATATGAACATGGCTCCGGAGTTTTAACCGCTGATTATGATGATGAATGTGTGTATCAGACAGAATGTAAACGGTAATGTTATGATCGATATGATAGAGAAGAAGTCGACTCAGAACTCACCGGCTAGATGGTAGAGACTAGAGTCTCAGGATTGTAGTTCAGCGGCTAATTTGATCCGGGTAACGCTCGAAGACGCACAGCGCTGGGTCGCGCCCTTACCGAATAGTTACAATTATAATTTCCTGGAAAAAAACACCGCGATTTTGATCGAATCTGCCGAAGTTATATATCAGATTTCATAGAATAACTATATCTTACTTTCTATTGTTCGTTCTGTTAATATAGAGGACATACTAGTTAAGTTTTCTGTCTCTACCGAACAACAACATGTCAGCTGCCGCCTCATCCACGCTGAAGAAGACAAGCCCACGTACAATAGTGAACCATGGGTCTCGTTCTTTAGACTTTGTCAATAATCCTACAAAGAACAAGAATAACGAATCCAGTACCACTACACATTCTTTTGAAGTTCCAAAATTCGCCAAATCCAAGTTAAAAGTTGATAACCTGATTCTATCGTCTAGAGTCTCCGCTCATCCTTTCTTGGTCCCAAGCACTCGTGATAGATTCATTGGTGTTTTCAAGAAACATGGCCATAATTACGGCGATATCTATCAATTCAATTCAACAAACTCTGAAGATGACTTGTTCAAATCCGGTGTCACTTTCACCCCTGAAAGCAGAGGTAAGGATCGTCTGCTTTGGTTCCAGGATAACTTCAAGATCGATGAGCTGGAAACCCACGTTGACTTGCAAAGATTCCAGATAAAGAATGAGAGGTACCAGCTAGCTGGGTTGATAGACTTACCAGATTTGATTCATTCCCTTGACGCCGTTTCAGCTGACCAAAGCATCACCAGAGACTCCAAGTTGGACTACTTTGTGTACAAATTCGAGTCGGAACCAGAGGAGTCGATCGAGTACATGAAGGAGGCATTACAGGGCAACGAGCATTTTTCCGCAGAGACTTTCGTCAAGGTTGTCAACCGTGTCATTGCCTCTTCTCCAGACCAAGCCAAATTGAAATCATACGCCTCTGAGATTGTCCAGTTCTATCAGTATGTGGAAGCTCTCAACCCTGAGAGATTCTCTGCCGATTTGGACGTCAACTACGCCCTGTTGTCTTACTTTGTGTACGCCGGTTACACCAGTGAGGCTGCCGTTGTGTTGAAGAGAATATTCATCGACAGGGGGCTCACCGTCAACGACGACCTGTTAGCTCGTTTCGTTCACAACTACTTGAAGGGCGGTAAGGCCAAGAATTCCGTTGTCAAGTTTGCCGAATTGCATCCTTTCCGTTCAGCTATTTTCACAGCTTTCAATCCTCAGATCTTCCAAACTTTGCTGAACAGTTGCCAGAACCTTTCTGAAGTTGCAAGTCTAATCAAGATCGCTAAGTGGAAAGGTCTAGACTTGGAGCAACTGTTCAAGTCCAACGAGTCTCGTATCGTTGCCAAAGTTTGCACCCTCACGGCTCCAGGTTCATACATCTCCCAAACTGTCGGTCTCTTGGCTCAACTGCAGCCAAACTTTTCCAAATTGTCACAAGTCTCAATTGCCGCGCTACTGATCACAACGTTGAAGAACAATGGCTCTTACATCTACGCCACCAGTCTGATCAAGCTGTTGAGCTCCGTTGACGAGGAATTGTTAAGGCAGATCACTAAGATCAACGAGAAGAGGGTCCTCCATCTCCCTGAAGTGGGTAATCCGGGGTTTGACAAGGTCAGCCAAGATGCCTTTTTACAAGCCCTGGCGGAGAAGAAGAAGGAGAGTTTGTAAATAATAGATCGGTCATAGAATGAATACATGCATCTTGTAAATATTATATCTTCTAGTACGCTTAATAACTAATATCTGATCTCATAGGAGTCCACCTTGGTGATGTATCTGATCCATTTCGTAGGTCTGTAGGACTCGCCAGAGACATCAAGGTAGTTCATTCTTAGCGTTGACGGATTAGACAGAATTTCAAAATTGGCGATGCTGATAGGAGGTCTGACTGTATTGGCAGCAGTGGCACTTCTGGTATTCAGAGTGGCAGTTTCAGGTTGGATTTGTAAGGACAAAGTGTTCTCTATGAGACCTTGGATCTTGGAGATCTTCCACTCAAACGAGGAGGTGGTCTTGTTGTATTTTAAATCACCGGAGGTCGTTTGGTACTTGAAGTCGTTCATTTGTAAGAAAGACACTGGGATTTTCAAGAGGAAGTCTGTTGCTGTGGACTTCTTGTCGTAAAGAGACTTGAGTGTGATCTTATACTCGACTGACTTCCTGCCAGCACCACTACCAGTGCCAGCTGTGAACTCGACTTTGACATTGAACGGCAACTTGATATCGTTTGAACTTTTGTAATTGAGGATCTTGAACTCTCCGTCCGGTGGGATGAAGTGGATCACCTTCTCCATGTCGAACTTCTCCAGCTCCACGCACTTGTGGAACTGGAAGTCTTGCAATTGGTTCATCTCGTGTAATTTCATGAAACATTGTGGCATTCCTGATAATTTGGAAACCATCTCGATCTCACCGTTGATGAAAGATCTAAGAACTGTCCCGTTCGGGGAAATCAGCACGTTCAGAGACTCCATCACTTCAAGGTATATCTCGTTCTTCTTGTACTTGATCCCGTTGGAACGCCATGGAACATCGGTGCCTATTTGGTCTTTGGAGCTTCTTCTGAATCCGAGGAAACCGGTATTATTGGTGGTATTGCCGCTGCCACTGATGCTGCTACTGCCGTTGCTGGATCTGTTGAACAGGGACTTGGAGATTTCAGGTGGCGGGATGATCTGCTTGAGCTGGTTGAAGTTCACGGACTGTGGGACCCCCAATTGCACCACTTCCTCTAGCAAGTCGTAGATCATTAGGAAGTGTAACTTGATCAATTCTTCAGAAACCAACCCTTGGAAATACTGGTCCAAAAGACCTTTGAACCCGTACAGAAACTCCAAAACTCCCGCAGCATCCGAATTGGACCGTGTCACAACAACCAGATACACGTCATTGTGTCTGATATGAAGAAATGTGGTGGAACCTAACGTCAAAACTGGAGATTTGTTCTCTGTGTTTAAAATCACCTGGATTCTGAAAATGTCAGCTATGTTTCTTTTGACTCCTTCTTTGAAAATCTCAGAGACTAGCAAGTCTCCTCGTTGACTGAATATGAAAAAGGCATTGATCATTTTTTGGAGAGATTAATTCTGAATTTCCGTGTTGATAAATACAGTGAGACTTGAATGGTCAAATATCACGACTAGTGCACATAAACAAATCCGATCAAAACAGATATCACAGTAGGCTACAAAATTGGTATTTCGGGAAAGTTACGTGCGCGAACCGATTTTCACATCCCACGGGCATAGTCACGTGTGTATCCAGCACTCGCCAGGATATCCGATTTCGAATACTGAAGTTGTTCCAAATTTTTCTTTGCTTTGACATACTCATATATATATTCCAGTACACTCTGTTCGTATACAAGTGAGTTATGTGCGATTTACAAGTATAAGTTAATGTTATGACTCGTAACTTGTCGATCAATATTTAACCACTGCTGTAAGAATTGAAAACTCAAACTTCGAATCCACATAATTCCGTGTGCCGCATAAATCCGATCAAATCCGTGTTAGCGGAGTGTGTCTACCAAAACAAAAAGCACGTCCCTGGTCAGTAGTGAGGTCGATCTGTAAAATCCGTTAACCCCTTCTATGTTGGGGCGAAGTCGCGCATCAATTAAAGCTCCCCGAGTCCCGAACCATCGGAAAGATTCAGAAATGGGTCACCGCGGGTAGTGTTTCCGAGACTGAGTCTACAGATATATTTAACATATCCATCAAAAAAGGATCTGTCTCTCGATCAAGAAGAAGATATACATTTCAGGTTTAAGACTATTTGAATCATCATTCGTAGTATAAATGTGATACCTAATACTTTATTCAATATATACAGACGTCTTAATGTAATAAGGTTCTGTCAAGCTTTGTCGATGAGATTGAAATCTGATAAAATCCTCTTAAAACCTATGCACGAAACACCGAATTGATATTCTTGATTCTCAACTTTGAAAAACTCAGAACTGATCTACCTGTGCTTAGTATTCGAATTATCGTGGTGAGTAATGATATAATTATTAATATCAGATCTCGGGAATCGGAAAGAAAATGTTTCCGAGAGCAATATTTTTTCGGGTAAGGTTACATAAGTACGTATACTAAGCGTACATGCTTGTCAGTACCCAATTTCACATACACACACAGTTGGGTACAGCCAAGATATCGATCGTCCGTAAAGTTTTACTTTTCTTCTTACAAATCAATAAGGCGACCACTTCTATAAAAAGAGAAGCGATTCCACATTGTTTTGATTGTGGATACTCAGCCAAAGCTCTTTTTGAAGCTCACTAAATCAAACTCAAAGACTTTACAAGATGTCAGAATCTTCCTACGCAGAGGATGCTCATCATCTAAACAATGACACAGTTGACGAGAATGTCCAAAGATACAAAGGTTTCGATAACGACGATGTC
>JAKTWX010000185.1:0-16951 GCA_030582275.1 Waltiozyma pijperi
GATAGTCTTCAGACACCAATTGTTCTCAACGCCGCCATTGTCCTCGGCCTCCAACTCGTTCAATTCGTTGACGTTGCGTAGTTCATCCTTCAACAGCCCCACGTATTGGTCTTGGCTGATACCCGTTTTGAAAGTATCATCTGTTAGTAACCAACGAAGGTAGATCCAGACCGATTGGTCGTCAGGGTCCGTGTACATGGCGTTTCTCAATAGCATGATCTCATTGCTGATGAACTGAAACATGTCTTTGAAGCGTGGGTCGTCCTTTCTCTGTGATAACAGTCTTGGAATCAAAGTGCTTCTATGAAACCAAGCTGAGAAATTGGAGAAATTCTTCTGGATCATCTCAGTGGTGTAAGCAAACTCTTCCAAATCTAAGCTCCCTACAGCGTCTCCCTCTATCTTTGCAATGACAATACGGCGATATTGCCAACCGTGGAAGTTCCTTGAATCCAGAGTGAGCAACTTATTAACGATCCCTAACTCCATTTTCCAATTAGCATTTGGGTGATTCTCCAAGATCCATAACCTGTGGTTCCAAATCCAGTAAACCTTAGGAAACTCACGAAGTCTCAGCATGATGAAACCCAGCTCTGCATCGAACAGTTTACAGTATTGATCATCTGATAGATTGACCTTATGGAAATTCACAAAGATATCACGGCGATAATTCCACATAGTGTAATATTCAGGGTTTAAAGTCAGGATCTCGGTGGTTAGCTTGAAGGATTGTTCATCGTATTGATTGGACGCTTTTAGATCCAGAAGTTGACTGTCTAATGAACGATACTGTTTCAGTTTAGAAGCCTCTCTCTCACGACGTTGACGTTTAGCTTCTTCTGATAAGTGTGTTCTCTTTATACCATGCTATGGGAAAAAAGGAGGGTCGTCCTGAGTTAGTTTCATCTCGTAGTGCTTATTGTAGTATCTTGAGACTGTTTACATACCATTGTTTATTGAACTTTGATTTACTGTGAAATAGCAAAGACTCAGATCTTTCTTCTCGCCCTTGATTCTTAACCTTTTTCTGATTTCGTATCTGTTTCCAGCGTATTTCCGTTTGTTTACTTTTCGATTTGCCGCGCACGCACGCACGTACAAATTATTGTTTCACGGCGGCTGTTCAATATCTTTCTTTCTACTACTTCAAAGCTTCTTGTACACTCTTCAAACGAGCTACTTCCCTGAGAACTCACCCTCATCCCAAACCAGAATATCGCCCAATTACACTCAACTGTTCTCATCTCACCACTTTACTGTTTGACCCCCTAAAGCCTATCCCACTCTTCACCAATGAGCAGCACAGAATCCGCCCCTCTAAGATCCTCTTTTACAATCCGTGGTTCTACAACTCTAATCACAGAATTCTTTGATTTCAGTGTAAACAACATCCTCTATCAACGTGGGATATACCCCATGGATGATTTCAAAACCGTCAAGAAGTACGGAATGAACCTCTTAGTCACCCATGATGAAGATATCAAATCATACATTCGTAAGTTTATGAAACAGGTTCACGTTTGGTTGAAAGCTGGTAAAGTGTCTAGATTTGTGTTGGTGATCGTCAATAAGAACACAGGAGACGTTGTGGAGAAGTGGCAATTCAACATCAATGTCAATGAAGAAGACCAAGATGCTTCTTCCTTAAACCAACAGCATGAGATTTCACCTGAACAGATTCAAAGTCAAATCCAAGCTATCATCAGACAGATAACGTCATGTGTCACCTTCCTTCCAAATTTAGAAGTCAACGAGTACACTTTCAACATCTTGGTGTTCACAGATGTCACCACGGCATTACCACAGAATAACGAATGGGTCGATTCAAGTGATTATAAGTTGAACATCGAAGGCGAAGAATGTGTTCAGTTGAAAAGTTTGAAGACAAATTTACATACTGTTGACACTCTAGTCAGTTACAAAACAGCCAACTAGTAATAACAGCTCATTCTTTAACCTATTTTTATTTATTAAAAGTGAAACCAAAATTATATAACAATTCAAAATGGTCTACCAAAGAACTAAATTAAACCTGCAAGTAATTACATGTCTTACAACTCGTCGTGGTCGTAATCGTAGTCATCTTCGTCATCGTCATAGTCACCATCTTCACCAGCACCAGCGGCACCGTATAACTTTTGGGTGATTGGGTGAGCAATCTTAGATAAGGATTCAAACTTTTCATCGAAATCTTCCTTAGTGGCAACATCTTCGTTGTCTTCTAACCATTCCAAGACATCGTTGGCAGCTTCAACTAAGGATTCCTTTTCATCTTCGTCAATCTTACCACCAAGGGCGTTTTCATCGTTGGCTTGAGTCTTCAAAGAGTGGGCATAGTTTTCCAAACGGTTCTTAGCTTCAATCTTTTCCTTCAATTCGGCATCTTGAGAAGCGTACTTTTCAGCTTCTTCAACCATTCTATCAATTTCCTCTTGGGACAATCTACCTCTGTCGTTCTTAATGGTGATGGATTCAGACTTACCGGTACCCTTGTCGGCAGCAGAGACAGTGATCAACCCATTGGCGTCTAAGGCGAAGGTGACTTCGATTTGTGGGACACCTCTTGGTGCTGGTGGAATGTTGGTCAATTCGAACTTACCTAATCTGTTGTTGTCCTTGGCCATGGCTCTTTCACCTTCAAAGACTTGGATCAAGACGGTTGGTTGGTTGTCGACAGCAGTGGAGAAAATTTGGGACTTCTTGGTTGGAATAGCAGTGTTTCTCTTGATCAAAGTGGTCATGACACCACCAGTAGTTTCAATACCTAAGGTCAATGGGTTGACGTCCAATAGGACAATGTCATCGACACCTTCTTCACCGGAAAGAACACCTGCTTGAACAGCAGCACCGAAGGCAACAGCTTCGTCTGGGTTGATGGACTTGGACACCTTCTTACCGTTGAAGTAGGTCTCTAACAATTCTTGAACCTTTGGAATACGGGTGGAACCACCGACTAAGACAACATCATCGATGTCGGTCTTCTTCAAACCGGAGTCCTTAAGAACTTGTTCAACTGGCTTCAAGGTCTTCTTGAACAATTCAATGTTCAATTCTTCAAATTTGGCACGAGTCAAAGTCTCAGATAAATCAATACCGTCAACGAAGGAGTCGATTTCAATTCTGGTTGAGATTTGAGAAGATAAAGTACGCTTGGCCTTTTCAACTTCTCTCTTCAACTTAGAAATAGCCTTGTTGTTGTTGGTGACGTCGATGGAGTGCTTCTTCTTGAACAACTTGATCAAGTGACGAACAACTCTGAAATCGAAATCCTCACCACCTAAATGAGTGTCACCAGAGGTAGCCAAGACTTCAAAGACACCGTTTTCAATGGACAATAAGGAGACATCGAAAGTACCACCACCTAAATCGTAGACGATGATTTGATGTTCACCGTCATCCTTGTCCAAACCGTAGGCAATGGCAGCGGCGGTTGGTTCGTTGACGATTCTCAACACGTTCAACCCGGCAATGGTACCAGCATCCTTAGTGGCCTGCTTTTGGGCGTCGTTGAAGTAAGCTGGAACAGTGACAACGGCGTTGGTGACCTTCTTACCCAAGTAGTCTTCAGCAATGTTTTTCATCTTACCTAAGATCATGGCAGAGATTTCTTCTGGGGTGAAAGCCTTCTTTTCACCTTGGATTTCAACTTGGACGGCTGGTTGACCTTGTCTGTCGACAATCTTGTATGGTAAGTGCTTGATGTCTCTTTGGACAGACTTGTCGTTGTACTTCAAACCAATCAATCTCTTGATGTCGAAGATGGTGTTTTCTGGGTTGGCAGCAGCTTGGTTCTTGGCGGCTTCACCGATTAATCTTTCTTCATCGGTGAAGGCAACGTAGGATGGGGTGATTCTGTTACCTTGCTCGTTGGCCAAGATTTCAGTCTTACCGTTTTTCATAACAGCAACACAGGAGTATGTGGTACCTAAATCGATACCTATCACAGTACCATAGGATTCAGTGTCGTTAACTTCAGCAAGGGCAAATGACTGTTGGTTCAACAAAGGAGCCATGATCATGAAAAGAGCATAGAACAGCACGGCGGCTGGTAATAAAAATCTGTTGTTCTTCAACATTATGTATGAAACAGATCTGTTATTATGAGGGGAGTGGTGGGTAATCACTTAAAGGGGATTAAGCAACGAAAAGGGATATGAGGGGGGTTTGGAGGTTTGTTGAAGAAAACAGGAATACAAGGATCCCTTAAACTGACACTGGCGCAGAGAAGAGGAAGAATTGCAATTTATATTTTCAGTTTTTATAAAACGTACACGTCAACATCAAGATCTTGGAAATTTCCAGAAATCGCTGGGTCTTTAACGCGGAATCTGCCATTTCTCACATAGAAATTCAACGGGCAAGGCAGCGTGTATCATATGAAAAATGAACAGCGTGTCCGTTTCGCGTCGCGATTTATTCGCCACCCAAAATTGTTCAGGCGTGGCCGAAACAGTTTCATTTCACGTGACACGTGACTTTGTCGACCGGCTTCCTGTTTGTTTACATTTTCTGCAAAATTCGCGGAAATCAAGACGCGGCACACTGGCGGCGGGCGGTTATTTTTTTAAAGTTAACGATCGTTGAATTTATTGACGAATTGTGAAAAAGAGCTTCGATTTGGGAAGGCGTAAGGATCTACATTTTATCTTTCCATCATTTCCATTCGCCATTGCTCATAATGTCACTTAGACTTCCTCAAGCCCCAAACGCTGGGCTTTTCAAGCAAGGCTATCAATCCATAAATAACGCCGATGGTGCAGTTCAAAGAAATATCCAAGCATGCAGAGAGATCACCAAGATGGTTTTAACTTCCATTGGTCCATGTGGTAGAAACAAGATCATAGTCAACCATCTCGGTAAGGTGTTCATCACTAACGATGCTGCTACGATGCTTCATGAGTTGGAAGTGGTGCACCCAGCGGTTAAATTGTTAATTATGGCTTCAGAACAACAAGAAATGGAGATTGGTGATGGTACCAATTTCGTCTTAGTGTTTGCTGGTGAATTGTTAAACTTGAGTGAGAAGCTTTTGATTCTAGGCTTGAAGCCAACTGAGATCATTCAGGGTTACACATTAGCCAACAAGTTTGCCCTTGAAACCTTGGATAAATTGTCTATTGACAAAGTTGAAGATTTCATGTCCATTCCTGAATTGACCAAGATCATCAAGCCAGTTCTTGCATCCAAGCAGTACGGCTCAGAAGAGTTCCTTGCTGAATTGGTCAGCGAAGCCATCCTCAACGTGGTCCCACCAAAGAACCCTAAGGCCTTCAACGTTGACAGTGTCCGAGTCGTGAAGATCATGGGTAGTTCCTTGGAGAACTCTCAAGTTGTCAAAGGTATGGTTTTTCCTAACGAACCAGAAGGCCACGTCAAGAACATCAAGGATTCCAAGGTCGTGGTCTTCACGTGTCCTTTCGATATATCGCAGACCGAAACCAAAGGTACCGTGTTGTTGCATAACGCCAAGGAAATGTTGGATTTCTCCAAAGGTGAAGAAGCTCAATTAGATCAAATAGTGAAAGAGATCCACGATTCCGGCGTGAGAGTCGTCATTGCCGGCTCTGGTGTCGGTGAGTTGGCCCAGCATTACTTGGACCGTTACGGTATCTTGACTTTGAAAGTCCCAAGTAAGTTTGATTTGAGAAGAGTCTCCAGAGTCTGCGGTGCTACTCCATTACCAAGATTAGGTGCCCCAATGCCTGAAGAAATGGGGTCCATTGATGTTGTCGAGACCAAGGAAATCGGTGGTGACAGAGTCACTATCTTCAGACAGGACAACGACGTCACAAGAACCTCCACCATCATTGTCAGAGGTGCCACTAAGAACAATTTGGATGACATAGAAAGAGCCATTGATGACGGTGTCGCCTCTGTTAAGGGTTTGATCAAGGACTCAAGACTATTGCCAGGTGCCGGTGCCGTCGAAGTGGAGTTGGTGAAGCGTATCTTACAATACGGCGAGAGAACCCCTGGTTTGTTACAACTAGCCATCAAGCAATACGCCAACGCCTTTGAAGTGATTCCAAGAGTCCTTGCTGAGACTTCCGGGTTGGACTCTTCCTTGGTGTTACCAAACCTGTACGCCAAGCACACTGAAGACGGGGAAGGGTTGAAGTTCGGTGTTGATATCGATAACAACGATGGTTCTTACGTTAAGGACGTCACTCAAGAAGGTATCTACGATCTATTGGCCTCCAAGAGATTCGCCATCAACGCTGCCACAGAAGCTGTCAACACTATTCTTTCTGTCGATCAAATCATCATGGCTAAGAGAGCTGGTGGTCCACAAGTTCCTCAACAACCAAGACCTGGTAATTGGGATACCGAGGATTGAGTAGTACGCTATTAGTAGTAATAATAATAATAATATAAATTGTTGTCCTGTAATTGTAATTATGTACCTCTGTTGAAAAACTTACCGATTCCCGCCTTCAAATTCAATTCGTTTAGTTTCTGATTCTGATCGTTAGCGAACTCTTTTAGATTCTTTTCGAATTGATTATTCTTTAGGAACCCTTCGATGTTCAACTTTGGTCCTGAGATTATATTGTTCAAATTAGGACTTCCTGCGCCAGGTTGTGGAGAATTGGAACCATGACTATTGGTTTGCAGTGTGGCTGGTGGTGGATTGAGATTCATATTAGCCGAATTGCCACCGAGATCAAGTTTCTCCATGATTGGCGAGGACTCGATCAACTCTGATTCGTTTCTATGAATGTGGTAATTCTTCACTTGAACTTTGAAATTGTCAAGATACTTTGTCATCTGATCAGTACTGAAACCTTTCAACACCAACAATTTCTTAAAATTGACCACTGATTTATCACCAATCAAATAGAAATAACTATCAATCAACCCGTCTTGAGGGACATCTGGAGTTAACAACAACTTCAACACCACTTCGACCTTGGCTACAGTCCTATCGACATGTCTGGAGTATTGTGAGGAGATGGTGCCTTGGTTCGTCAAGATTGGCAATCTGAGGAAAGTCTCTTTCAACACAGCCAAATCTAAAAGCAACTGTTCAGCGACGACGATCTTGATAGGTTTGATCTTCACGATGTTTGCAAGGAACTGTGTGATGACCAAGTCAACAACCTTATCACATAGGTTTCTGGTGTAGACGTCTCTTGCAAATTTCGGCAAGATAACGTTGAAGTTCTCATTCAAGATGTTTCTGAGCGAGATAACATACCTTGATTGGTCGTTCACTTGCTGTAGGTTTTCCCAATCCGTGTTGTTGAACTCTCTCCAGGAGAAAGACACCTCTGTTGAGATCTTATGGATCAACAAGTTGATCGATTGGTTGATCAATCTCAAGAAACTGTCCTTAATCGGTTCGAAATCAATACGGTCTTTGAACGGTTCATCGATCAATTCCCTGATCTTATCCTCTAGTTGCTGCACTGTGGTGGAGCAATAATCAGCAGTGTTCAACACCAACGTCACGTAAACGATCCCTTCGTCGTTGATCAGTGTGCCCGGTGGAGGTAAAGTGGGTTTGAGAATCTTATTGGAGTACTCGATCCCCCACTTACTGAAAAGTTTGGATAAATCGAATAACGGCTGACCCATAGATAATGTGGAGCATTGCGTGAGTAGGTGTCTGTAGGCTCTGAAAAGGTCTGCGGACGATTGGATGACGTTGATTTGGCTTGTTGTAGAGTTTGCTTCTGTGGCTGAAGCACTGTTCTGTGGTGGAAGTTTCGGTTGTGCCATGAACTCCAAGAACTTTGAGCTTAGGAAGGAGTTTTGATGGTCGACCCAGATATTGAGGAATGGTTCGTATGCTGCTGAGATGATTTTGGAGAATTTGGATTTCGAGCTGTCATAGATCTCTTGGTCTTGTTCAGAGGCAGCCTCTGATTTAGAGAGAGACTTGTTGTTCTTGTAGTGGAACTTGTTGTTAAGATACTTCTCAAAATCAATGGTTTGCTGTAGAGAGTTCATCAATAAATCGACATCCACTTTCGTCTTTGAATCAGCAAGCACCTGTTTTATCGAGTCTCTTGTGTGCACACAGAAGTTCATCGACAACTCCTCGCCAATGTTCCATTTCTCAGGGAATATACTGACGTAATACTCCTCGTAGTTCTTCAACACTTTCTTAAAAAACACAAATCTTCTGGACAGGTTGTCCAACGAGCCAGCCTCATCGGTGCTTGAGAAGATGGACTTGATCTCCTTCAACTGCTGGTTGCAGAACCAATTCACCAGACGATCGTGGTACTGGAGGCCTAGAACGTCCAAAATATCACAACAGCTTTTCAACTCCCTTTCGTCCAACTTGGAGTCGTCACGGTTCTGGATGGTCTGCTCGAAATCAGCAAAAATCTGGTCAACGAGCGTGCCTTTCAGCTGGTTTATCTTCTTGGTCAACTCTGAAATCTCAGGGATACTTTTGTAAGTTTTAAAATGTTCAATCAATTCGTCAACGGCGCTTAACAAATGAACAGAATTGGAGTAGTTTTGTTCCTGGATGAGCGAGTCCAGTTGCTCGTACGCGATGATGAGCATCTGTAGCCGCTTAAGCACAGTCATGGTTAACACTAGGTTCTTCTTAGAGTCGTCTAGTTCTTTGATCCCTGAGGTCATTTCCGTTATCACTGTTTGGGTGTTGGTAGAGAGTTGTTTATTTTGGTTAACCTCTTGGATGATCTTTGTGAGCTGTGATTGCGCATTGTCAAAATCGAATAAGTTGGCTGCCTCCTGCGTGAGATACTGCTGGTGCTCCTCCTCTGTTTCTTGGATTTGCTGGTCAATTGATTGCTTGTATTCATTGGTGTAGTCTAGAAGTTGTTGTAATTGGTTCAAACTGTCCTCTGTGCTGAAGAGCTCAAAGATGTCCACACTGGGATCGTAATTATCCGATTCGATGTCCATTTGGAAGGTGAGTGACAAAATTGGACCGTTACTGGGCTTTCAATTGACCTTTTTAGAGACTGGGGAGAGAGCACAGTATTCTCTTAATTATTGTTGACAAAGAGTCAAGATCAAAGATTCGCGAACCCACTCATGGCTACCCGGCGGAATCTGACAGAATCTACAAATTAGCCGCCGTCAATTCAAAAAACATCAATTAACTTCAAGATGCTCATAGGAATATTGGTAACTAGTGATGATTCCAGTGTCCAGTTATCACCACTACCATAAATACAGAATGACGGACACCACCACTACGCCCATCTCACCCTCACCCTCTTCGCACATCTTAGAACCCAAGCATCATCATTTCATGAAACAAGCTTTAAGGTTAGCATCTCATGCCCTTCATACGAATGAAGTCCCTGTTGCTTGTGTTTTTGTTCATTCACCAACAAACACTATAGTCTCCTATGGGATGAACTCTACTAATGATTCGTTATCAGGGGTGAAACATGCAGAGTTCAGAGGCATCGAAGAGATCCTCAGTAAGACTTGTTCCTTACCTGAGTTTCAAACTGGTGGGAAACAACCCATAGAGATTTTCAAAGAAATTGAACTTTACGTCACCGTGGAACCTTGTGTTATGTGTGCCTCTGCCTTAAGACAGATCGGTATTAAAAGAGTGTACTTTGGGTGCGGGAATGAAAGGTTTGGTGGGAATGGGTCTGTCTTGAAGATCAACGATGATCCTCAAGTGAAGGATCTGTTTGCTGGATATGTCAGTTATCCTGGGATTTATAGGAAATGTGCCATTTTGCTTTTGAGGGAATTCTACACCAGAGAAAACGGTAAGGCTCCTGAACCTAGACAGAAGAAGAACCGTGTTCTGAAGTTGGATGAGTTCCCAGAGATTAAATGGAAGGATTATCTCACTGAAGAGGAATTCTTGAGATTTTATGGGTTAACAAACAGGGAAAGTTTCCAAAATAACACAGATATAATCGTTCCTCAAGCCGATGAGAATGAAGAAGCAGACCTGTTTGACACTTTGATGGCTGATCCCGTGCAGGACATCAGTGACATCATAGAAGTTTCCAGTCAACCGTTATGTTTGGCTAACAAGAAGCAGAAGCTACAGTTATAGTAATAATAATAATAATAATAATAATAATAGTTGATAACATAGAAGTATTATCATTGTATCTAATCAACAGTCAAGTCTTCAACGGACTTTCCTTGCTCTCTTCTCTCGCTCATCTCCACAATCTCCATGATCTTCTGGTTGGCCAACTCGAATCTCGGACTGATCAAGATCGGTCTCAAGTCAAACCTGTTATCATCAGGAGAGTAGTTCTCCGCATGGTACGAAGGAGTCATCGTGGTCATCTTGTGTCTGTTCACAGCGTAGAACCAGAAAAACCCCCTGACCTTCTCAGCGATCTGTCTTGGAGTCAATCTTGGGGTCCATTCGTGGTAAAGCTTCAAGAACATGGAGTAAGGCCCACATTTGGAGATCTTACGTAGCTGCCCATACTGCGATAGCTCGTCGTAGGACATGCCCATATCGATCTCATCAGACTGAACATAGTCAGCGGTGATTGGTTCCAGCTCGGCAGTAGGAGTAGCAGTGATGAAATCGATCAGAATCGGCAAATCAAACTGGTCAGCAGCATATCTGATGAATTTTTTCAAATCGGTCTTGGAGATCCCACCGATAGGATTCAAGTCTGCAGAAGAACAGTCGTACTTGGTCAAATACCCACGAAGACATTCGTCAACATTGGCGGACCCAAGCACCAACAACCCGCCTCGTTGGTTATCACGACACCAGGGTAACAATTGAGCGAAAAGGTATGAGAGAACCATACGTAAACGAGCTTGGATGTTCTGCAGGGCCAAGTTCTCCACTTGAGACCCGCCAAAGATCTTAAAAATGGGTCTCTTACCAGTGGCGACTTCGAAAACTGTGATCACTGAACTGACAAGAGAATCCATGTTTAACCCAATGTGGTAAGAACCGATGTCTTGGGCCAATTGAGCAGCACGGTCACGTGTCTCGCTGGAAGAGTTCTCAGTGCCCAGATAGGCCGTGTGGAAGATTCTATTGGCGAAATCCACAGGGTCAACGGGCTCCCAATCTTGGTCTTTGACATTGGCGATCTTTCTAGCATCGTTGATGACTTGCTTGTTGCCCTTCTTGGCAGCCTCGGAGACAAGACGACACATCGAATGAACAATCACCGCTGTGGCGCAGGAGTCGATCCCTCCTGAAAGCGGCAGGAAGAACCCTCCACCGTTACAACGACGCACGTAATCCCATAACCAACAGGCTGGCCCCAAGGCGATTTCCTCCTCTGGGGTGTGATATCTGATGGCTTGTGGTTTTGTTGGGATGATCTCCGGGTCGAATTGGAACCCAGAAGGAGAGAGTTTCGAGTCCAAGGAGACTCTCTCGTAGCTCTGTTCAACGTTTGTCGATTGTAAACCGTGAGAAATGAGCGATCTGTAAGATCTGATATCGTCCAAATCAATCGTCGCAGTGATCACCTCGACGTCGTCCATGGCGAACTGGGCACCTTGCGCCAGCACCTTGCCGTTCATCACGATCATGGCGCACCCGTCGTAGTACAGCCTGTCACCATCACAGCCTCTTTGGTTGGAGTAAAGGTACACACCGCCACATTTCTGAGTGGCTTCTTGGATCAAATCCATTCTTGTGTGTAATTTCCTCAACTCATGATGCGACCCAGAAGAGTTGGTGAAGATCTCCACACCGTCTAAGGCCATGGCAATATGCGGAGACTGAGGAGTGAACAACTCTTCACAGGTCTCAGCACCAATGACAGTGTCCATAGCCTCAATGACAGCATCACCGAATCTGACGGTCTTTTGGCCAAACAAACGTTGGATCAAAGTCGGCAAACTGTGCGTCTCAACGTACTTCACACGCTGCCATGGGGTGAAGAATCTCATCTCTCTGTAGTTGCCGTCATTGGCCAGCCATAGCTTCGGTCTGATCAAAAGGATTTTCCCGTCATACGATATCATACGGCAGTTATAACGGACATTCTTATGAATAACAGGCATACCGATATCCAACAGAATGCCAAAAGTCTCAGGGTTCGCCAAGATAGATCCGTAAATTTCCCAGGAGTGCAAATAGGTGTCTGTCTCAAGGAAATGGTCAAGACAACCATACCCTGTGATTTCCAACTCTGGACCAACTCTAAGTGTGGAGTTTTGCTGTTTGGCTAATTTGATGGATTCAAGAATACGATCTCTGTTTCCAAGGAAGTCTAAAGACCATTGGTTTAAGGAACATGTGGAAACGGTGATGAGGTGGCCCATTTTGTTGTCTGTTAGGTCAATTCAATGGAGGAAGTTGTTTGGAAAGACCAAAGATAAGGAAGGACCTTTACATATTATGAGCGGTTGACTCGCGGGTTTTCTCTGAATCATTTTGGATTTCCAGCACGCGCTGCTAACAAACCTAGCCGGGTAACCCAGAGCGACGTTAGTTTGCCCGAATTCTGCCAGAAATTAAAGCTGGCTATCATATATGAATTATCACTCAGCGGCTAACTTGAAAGATAGAACTAGTTACTCTTTAATAGCTCCAATTGATAAGTTAACCAGCTGTTGAGAATGGATTCATCAGTACTATCAAGTATCTTAAGCTCACTCTCACCATTGACTGGCTCAGATGCAAACAATACCAGCGCAGCTCAAAATGGAAACATCAAACTGAACACTCTGAACAAGAAACATTCTACTCCTTCAAAAGTAATCAAACCTTTATCCAAGAATCCAACAATCAGGTACTTCCAGTCGATCTCACAGTATCGTATTCGCTCAACTCCAGCAGCAATAACAGCATCGGATACAGCAACGAATCATACCATTTGCCCAGATCTGTCTCTTCAACCGCAGCAAACATTCACTCCTTACTCTACGTCCAATCTACTCAAACGTATTCAAACATACATCCAACCTTTCACACCGTTCCCACTCACATGGCAACTCTCAAAACTCACACCACTCACCCTCTCACTAAACGGCTGGATCTGTTCCTCACACACGAAGAACGAAATCCTCTGTGTTAGTTGTTCTGCACGATTAATGTTGATCATACCTGAACCAACCACGTCACAATATCTCACCGAAGAGGAGGAAGAACAAGATCAGATGCTGCTAATGGAGGCCATAGAGGGGAAATATAAAGAGCTTTCTCTAGAAAGCCATGAATCTCATTGTCCCTGGAGGTGTTTGATGGAGAAAGGCGGGGTTTCTAGAGAGTTGGTTTATGATGTAAGATTAGAGGATGTGAAGGAGAATTTGAGTATGTTTAAAGAATTGTATTTGCACAATTTGCGGACTCTTGCCGCTAATCAGGAGATCGAAAGTTTAAAAGATGAAGAGACTACTTTAAAGGATATCAAAGCTTGGATCTCAGCACAGATGATTCCCTTCTACAACTCAATTGCATTATTAGCACTCAATAACTGGAAATTATCACCATTAACACCGGGTTCTGCAGTTAGTCAAGCAAGGATGCTAAGTTCCTGTGATTCGTGTAATCGAAGATTCTTACTATCTTTGAACGACAAAGACTGCATTCAGGCTTCTTCTCTTCAAGATGAACATCACAATTGGTGTCGGTTCAACCAAAAAGGTGTCGATGTGCTATTGAAGACTTTTAAGATCATTGACATTGAATCTAAATATGGGGAAAAGCCACAAGAGGATGATAACGAGGAAGAAACTGATACCAACACTGTCGTTAATGTGAAAACAGATCAAGAAGTTGATGATTTGAAGTTGAAATTGTATGACGTTGAAGATAAAACCAAAGAAAGATTGGATAAATTAAGACAAGTTTATTTCTTACCATAACCGAATCATAGATATTACATACACATACGTCATACACACTCATCGTAAAATTCTACCAACACCAAAACAATTATGACATAAACTATCATCAAATAAACCATAAATCCTCCCTGAACCTCTACAAACGCCACATAAAACCCCACCTATTGAAGGATCACCAGGTCTAACCACCCTTGGAGGTAACTGCATCATTGGCTGAGGCATAGGCATGGGCATGGGCATGGGCATGGGCATGGGCATGAACTGAGGCATGGGTTGATAATTAGAAGCTGTAGTTGTTGTATTTTGAGTAAAGACAGCATTGTTCTTTGCAAATTTAGACCAACAATCTTTACAAGATTTATTCGTCCTTTGTCCATCTTTGAATTTATAACCCGTGTTTTTACATTTATTACAAAAATACCTTGCAGGGTATCTCCATGGTAAATTGGAAGATTGTTGATTGTATGGTGTTGGCTCTGGTGGACGTGAAGACCACATTGGTTGGGATTCTTGATATGAAGATTGTTGCTGTGGCGCTGGGGCTGGCCTTGGTGGAGGTGGTGGTCTTTTCCTATCGTTGGGGTTATCGGAAGATACTGAAAACCTCGAAGTGGTCGATGTTGAAGTAGTAAAGGACGTTGAAGATGATGTTGCAAAAGGTTCATTTACCGCTTCTTCATAACTTGGAGGAGGCAAATCGTTTGATTGATGTGACATATTGCTAATGCTAGTTTCCCAGATTGTATGACATGTAACTCAATTAATTAAATCGTCTTTCGTTCAGATAAATCTGACATATTTTGTGCCACTGAATTAAAAGCTCATGATGATTCTCCAGTAGTGCACCCTGCGCCCTGGGCCTGCGCCTCATAACCAATTATTTTCTACCCGAAACCGGAAGATTTCCTATTTGGTCTGTTCGGTGTCTATTTTTAGCCAGATTTGGCCAAATCTTATATAAATATTCGACTGTTTTTTCGCGCATAGAGAAAACCAATATGAAAACAAAACAAGCTGTAATAAATTCAATGTTAGATCTTTTGATACAATTTTTAACGTTCCTGATTCCATTGAGTCAAATCACGCGATATCGTTTCATTGAGTTTCTCATAACTAAAGATATCCCTTTTCAATCATGTGGCTAAATGAATCTCAAAAGTTCGGCGTTGGGTTTACCGCTGCTGGTAAGTTTTATATTTTTGCAAGGAGAGCAGCAGATCTAACATTCCTTCAGTTTCTGTTGATATGTTTTGATCCCTGCTTAGTTCATCTCAGTTCATTTATTCTAACTTTTCGCATTCACAGGTTTCCTCTTCTTCGTCATGGGTATCTTTACCTTTTTCGACTCAGCTCTTCTTGCTCTTGGTAACGTAAGTTTAATAACCTCAAAAACAATAACAAAAACTCTCTCATCTCAGTTCACAATTACTAACTATTCCAACAGCTTCTTTTCATAATCGGTATAACATTAATAATAGGACCACAAAAGACTTTTACATTCTTCACAAGACCACAAAAACTCCGTGGTACTATTGCCTTCTGCCTAGGGATTTTCTTAATCTTGATAAAATGGTCATTCTTTGGGTTCTTAATTGAAGGGTTTGGTATCTTACAATTATTCGGTGATTTCTTCGCTGTCATTGTCACTTTCTTAAGATCTATGCCTATCATTGGACCTATCTTATCACATCCGGTCGTTGCTCCTATTATCGATAGAGTCGCTGGGGTTTCTTTGCTTCCTGTGTAAGGTCAATCTGGACAGCTTCTTTTGATGAGATGGGGGGTCTTAATTTTACTCAAATATACAGATCAAATACATGTACTATACTATCACAGATCACATCTTGCTGATTTGACCATCATTTATATCATCAAGGGGCGTAGTAGAATAGGCTCATCAATTGATTAATCAAGGTGTAGCATGATCTACAGATATATATAGGAGAATATTCTGGATATTTTCTACCAGCTAGTACCACTGTTGTTACTAGAGTTTAATCCTTGATACGTTCCTCTATCGGATTGTCCTGTCAATATTTGACATGAGTATACTAGTATACTGGGATTCCGCACAAAATTGTATCTCAAAATTCCCCAAAATGCAAGGACATGTACTACCTGGACCTTGTTGCGGACCTAGTACCTACAGGCTACAGCGGGCCTAGTCTCAATTTTTTCTAAGATTGACACTCATCATGCCCGCATATGCGGAATGAAGCGTTTTTACAGACCCTCAAAAGTATAAATTCAACCTTGGTGACTTGGTCCCTTGTTCATTTTATCAGAGAAGGAAGAATTATCTTCTTAGAGGTATACATTTATTTGAATTATAAATCCTTGAAATCAGTGGTTAGCTTCATAAGCTGAATCATCAATCGATTCTATGAGTCCAGAAGTCATCAGATCAGTACATGAGTCGTGAGTCGTGAGTCGTGAGGCAAAACTTCAAAGCTTAAAATCCGCAAATTCAAAAAAATTCAAATATTTTAGCGGAGTTGCAAGGATGGCTACTACTATAGGGCGGACCAAAAAAATGGGCTTTGCAAGGGGTCTGTTCTGGAAATGGGAAACGGTGGGTTTTGGAAGAAACTCTTCGAAGACTTATAAAGAGACGCCACTTCCTCCTTTCCATATAAACTGTCAAGAACACACACACACACACACACACACACACTTAGTAACTAACTAGAAGTGAAGAAAGACTTGTCAAATCGTGTTCAAAGGACTACGACGTTATGAATACAACTTTAAACATGTACAATCTTCCTCCACAGAAGTCGATGGTTGTTACACATAGCTCCTCAACGTACAATCCTGCTTCAGGATCCAGTGCTAGTTATGTGAATCCTTCATATGTGCCACCATTAAGCCACAATCAGCATCATCATCAGCCACAAACACATGACAACTATTCTTATCATTATAATCCCAGTCCCAGTCAATATGTCTCATATCAGCAAGCTAAAGTCACGTTACCTTCCATCACACAGCAAGTTCCCTTCACATGCATCGGGTCTCAATATCCAAATGGTAAATCAGAGGCGTTCAAGGTGAGAAACAAGTCACAGATAGCCACTGCAGGGTTGAACACTCCTGTGAATTCCGCTACGGCGTCAAGAAAACCAAGCCAGGGGGCTATCGATTTGACTGTTGATTCTAGCCCTGAGGATATGCTATTGAGTTTGAAACATGGCCCTAGTGCTACTAC
>JAKTWX010000186.1:0-16771 GCA_030582275.1 Waltiozyma pijperi
ACAGCAACACAGACAGAGACAGCATGTCAATTGAATACTCTCCAGAAATCAAACAACTCTTAGCCAAAGGTGCCAAGGACTACGCACTCAAGAACTATGAAGCCGCCGTTGAATCTTACGCTGAAGCGTGTGAACTGTATTCTGCTCTAGTTGCATCTGCCTCTAAGGGTGAGGAAGACTCGGAAGACCCAGAATTGTTGTACCTCTACGGCCAAGCTTTGTACCAAGTCGCTGTTACCATGAACGGTCTCTTTGGTGGTGCAGATGCCCAAGGTGAGGAGAATAACCAAGAAGACGGAGAAGAAGTTGAAAACGATGAAGAAGTTGAAAAGAGCAACGGGATGTTCCAATTCAGTGAAGACGTCCCATTGGCTGAAGAAGAGGACGATGAGGAGGAAGATGGCAATAAGGAAGTTGAACAAGAAGAAGAAGACGAAGAGGAAGATGCAGAAGATCAAGAGCAAGAAGGTGACGCTAAGAAAAGCGAATCTGGACAACCTGTTGAAGAACAGCAATCTGATTTTGAAATCGCTTGGGAAATCCTCGATCTATCACGTACATTGTTTGAACAGAAACTCTCCACATTATCCGTGCCAGCTGCTGAATCATCTCAAGATTTGGAATTAGAATACAATGCTACTCTTTTCAAAATCGCTGAAATTTACGATTTATTAGGTGAGATCTCCTTAGAGACTGAAAACTTCCCACAATCAATTGAAGATTTCACCAAATCTTTGGAATTAAAGACAAAATTATTCCCATTCAACTCCAACTTGATCTCCGAAATCCACTACAAATTGTCATTGGCTTATGAGTTCAACTTCACCAAGGACGGTCATAAAGAATTGGCAATTGAGCATTTATCCACAGCTATTAAATCCATTGAAGCAAGAAAAGAAGTCGACACACAATTGATCAAGGATTTGAACGTCAAACTCACAGAGTTGAAAAAGGATGAAGATGAGAAGTTTAACGAGCAAAAGAAGAAGATCTTGGAAGGTATCTTGGGTCAATCTTCTTCAACTGGTGCTTCTTCCAGTACCGCTGCTTCTACTTCTGCTCCTGCTAATGATTTGACTTCTATGGTTAGAAAGAGAAAGCCAAAGCAAGATGAGGCCGCTAACAAGAAGCAAAAGAAATAAGAACTTGGGATGTTTTATTAAGTTGTGTAATATAATGACGATGTAATATGATTGGAAGCAGCCTTGTGTAAATAGCTAGTGTCTTGATATAATGTAGTTCATGAACTTTGTCTCTTCCCTCTCATTAGCTGATATAATCTTTGGCCATTAGCTCACGTTCTTCTTCCGTCAATGATCTAACAAGCTTTCTCTTCTTACCGATGTTCAACTTCACATTGCTGATTCCGAACTCATCTTGAAAGTCAAAATCAAGACTAGGGCCATATTTCAAGTTCCTTATCTTCTTCAATCTCTCTTCGTTAACCTTTTCCACATCTTCATCGGCTAAAATCAGTTGGAATTCGTCTTTATATTCGCCAAATATTTGTCTCCCATGGAAATCAGGTGCTTCCTTCTTGATGTAATTGCCAGGGCTTTCTAATGTATAATGTGAAAAATCCTTGAAGTAGTCATAGTCTCTAAATTCCTGAGGATCTTCATCTGAGGAGTAGAAATTTTTGGTCTTGTATCTATCAAATGGACTGTTCTTCCCCAACTTGGCAAAGATACCTTCAGTGAAGTAGACGGCAATGGCAAGAGATTTCCGCTTGACTCTCTTGAAGAAGAAAACCAACTTCCAATAGTTTCTGTAAAGCGAATCAACAACCATCCATGTGATAATGTAGATCTTCTTCAAAATCAAAAGAATAACACAGAGGATCTTCTTGAACAACTTACCAGATAGAACTGTCCAGACTGAAACTTCTAGCGTGAAGATAACTTTGTGTTTGATGTATTTGATGATCATTAGAATGAGCTTGATGAGCTTCAAAATCAGGATCTCAAATTTATAGATCAGCAATTCAATAATCTTGAGAATAGTCATAAGTTCCCAGAAGAACTGAAGAATAAGCTTAATGATCAAAAGTGGGATCTTTAAAATAGACAAGCCTTCTGCATTCACAGTACCAACTGGGTTGTCATTCATATCGATGAACGGAACCTGAGAATAAGTGGTCTCCGGCTCTTCATTCAAGAGCAATCCGCTCCATGACATAACATCAAAGTAGTTCTCAATATCTTCATCAAATTGACTGTCTAGATCCTGAATCGACTCAACCTTGACATTCTTGTAGTAATTGTTTTTGTATTTATCACCGTTGTAGAATTCCATCTCGTCCTCACCATAGATGTAGTTGAATATAGCTTCGTAGTCCTGAGGTCCAAGTTTGTCCACAATAGAGCTCATCTTAGCCAACACTCTGCAGATAGAGTATAACTTCAAGTAAAGGTTTGCGACCAATTGTTCTCCCAAAATGTTGACAGAAAGATCTATAGAATTCTCTATATCTTCCATATTGTAGTCATGTGGCTGTGTAAGATCAAACTCTTCAATGTACGTGATGTTCTCTCCTAATAGATCCACAACAAGGTCCTTGATATTGTCATATGTGCCATTTGCAAATGAGCCATAGACATTAACTCCCTTCAATGAAGTGGCTTTGGTTGTGGTGTTGGATGATGATAAGGTGACTAGGCCATAGTCAGTGATGGTATCGTCCTGATGTGGTACGTTGTTGTAGAATAGAAGTTCATGGGAAATATTTGCCTTGATAAGAATTGAGGAAAGCAGTATCGTTAAAATGGAGATAACTGGCCATTTAAAGGGCGTCATTGGTAGTTAGTTCTCTTCAAACTTCTGGTGTTTGTGTTTGTGATCTTTGTCAAGCAGATATGAGGGATCTGTGTGGGCTTCAGTGAATGTGGTTTCCTTTCCCATTCATGCTTTAGTAGCTTATCATGAGCCTTGATTCATCTTTGCTTAATTCGGCGGCTAATTATTAATATTATTACTTGGTTTTATAGATTATAACTTTCAAGGAAATATTGGAAATTATATATTTAATAGAATTGTATAATTGCTGCCAAATATCTACGGTTGTGGTGCTGGTAAATGTTCGGATGTTTCTCCAGGAACAAATATCCAAAACAAATCTCCAAACGGCGCTGCAACGGATCTCATTTTTAAGTGGCGAATCAATCGTTAGTACAAGTGTATCAGCCACTGAAGTCAACCAACGAACAGCGTACTGTCTCAAAGTTCCCACTCAATTAAGCTTACACTACCTGCTACAATGAAGCCTGTGCTCATTTCAAGTAAAACAAAGCAAACCAAGGCCCTTGATTGGGATAAGCCTTTAACCAGATACATCACAGCATTATACGGTTCTGTCAACGAGTTCACAGCCCCTATCAACACACTAACTATTCTCCGTAATGATCTAGCCAGTGTTATTGCGATTGACTCGTACGACGAAGATTCAAAGAAGCTATACTACAAGTATTTTGGACAGTTGGAACTCCTTGATCTAAGACTTCCTGTTAATGACACGGGTGTCTATCTCAAGTTCAGTTGGTATGACGCATACGATTCTTCACAGCACCACTCCCAGCACTCTTTGGCTTTTGAAAAGGCGTCGGTGTTGTTCAACTTGGCATCGGTGCTATCAAGACTGGCCAATGAGGCCTTTGACCAGAGGGACGACTACAAACTTGCCATCAAGTATATGCAATATGCAGCTGGTGTCTACCAATTCATACATGACAACTTCCTGAACGCCCCATCTATTGATCTCAGCAACAAGACCATTTCCTTCTTGAATAAGTTGATGTTGGCCCAGGCTCAGGAGCTTTTCCTCTTGAGTCTTGTCAATGCTGAGAATGACAAGTACTCCTTGATTGCTAGAATCGCAGCCTCTGCCGCCGTGTTCTATGAAAAGGCCAATGAGTTATACCTTGACGACTTGGAATTTGGGGACGAGTACCAGTGGCTGAGCATCATCAGATTCAAATTCCAGTTCTACCAGTCGTTGTCTTACTACTATCAAGCTAAGGCGCTTGAAGCCAACAAGCTGGGTGAGTCTATTGGCTATTTAAACCTGGCGTTGGAAGGTTTGAAGCACTGCAGAAAGTTTGAGAATCACACTGGTATCTTGTTCAAGCCGTACTTCACTCTGATTGAGGAGCAAATCAAGGTCTCTACGAAGGAGAATGACTTCATTTACCACCATTCTATCCCATCGAATGAGTCCTTGGAGAAGATCAAGCCGCTTGATTCTGTCAAACCCATTGCTATCAACGACCATGCGGGGATTGCTGATTGCATTGGCCCTGATCTTTTTGAGAAGATCATTCCCCTATCAGTGCATGAGAAGTTGTCTTTGTACAGTGAAGCTAAGGCCCAGATCCTCAGAGAGCAGTTGGAGAAGAATGACATCAACGACAAGGAGTACGAGAGTTTCATTGAGGACAACAACATTTACAAAATCGTGGGGTTGTTCAAGAATTTCGTCAAGGGTAAGGTCATTGATGACGAGCTCTTCAAGGTTGGCCAGTATGTCCAGGGTTCCAAATACAGAGATTCCTCCAGCAACACCAAGAAGATTGAAGCGTTGAAGTCTGAAATCACTTCCAAGTTGTCCAAGGTCCAGCAACTGATCAACTCCTCTCCTTCAAAGGAAGTCTCTGAGTTCAACCAAGAAGTCATTGAAATCAAGAACTCTTTGGTTGAGGCCTCCAAGATCGACCAGAAGATCTCCATCAACGATAAGGAGCTGCAGATGTTTGTCTCTGACGATGCGCTTAGATCCAATTTCTCCACTTCTGGCTCAAGCGGAGACAGTTTATTGGACATGGACGACACTTCCGCCACTGACAACCAAAACTCCATCCAGAAGATCGACGTTTTGCTAAGAGAATTGAACAACTTGAAGGCAGAGAAGGGCCGTATCTTGGACGATTTGAAGCAGAAGATTCATTCAGATGATATCTCTCAGATCCTGGTGTTGAATTCCAAATCCTCAGGTGCTGAATCTCAGGAATCGATCTTCAAGCAGGAGTTGATGAAGTTCGACAGCTTGATCAACCGTTTCGATGAAATTCTCTACAACTCTTCAAAGACTATCAAGCTGTTAGACAAGGAGATTGAGAATCTCTTCCAAGTTTCAAAGTTTTCTGAGATTTTCAGTAGACTTATGAGCGTCATTGGTTTCCAAGAAATCTTCCAGAACTTTGAGACCAATTTTGAAAAGTCCCTTTCCTTCTACACGCATTTGAACGAGCAAGTTTTGAATGACTTGGAGACTAATATCAACACCCAGCTGCGCCAATCAAGAGTCAACGATGCTAAGTCTGATGATGCATTGGTTGAGAGATTCAGGAACTTATCGACCTCCTCAGCCCAATCCTACGCTCCTCCTCAGCCTCAGACTCAGCCTCAGACTCAACCAAATTACAACCTTAGAAACCCTTCCATTGTTTCTAACTCTTCGGATAATGGGCCACTAGGGTTTTCCTCCAATTCTCCATCTTTGCCACCAAAGAAATCAGTCGCCTCTTTGCAATCTTCTTACGCGCAGTACAACTACAACAATGGGTCTCACCAACAGCCACAGCAGCAAGCTCCGCCATCACAAGATTACTATCATCTTGCTCCAACGCCGTCGATTCCGTTACCACCAAAACCACAGCATTATCAAGGACACTCAACGCCATCAACCGGTCTTCAACCTCAGACACAAACCTACTCAAATTATCCACCACAGCCTCAAGCCAGACCACAATACGATGCAACCCCAACCCAACAGCGCCACGGCAGTCAATCGTCTGTCCCACAACCACAACCCTTACCAACGCCACAGAGCTATGCTCAGCAACAACAGCAAACATCAAACGCAACACAAGCTTTCTACAGTACGCCTCCGGTTTTTGACAACTCTATGTATTCACCAAACTTCACACCTTTGCAACCGGCTCAAGGACCGGGTGCTTCTAATTTGCAACAATTACCAGTGCAACAACATCAATTAAATCTACAGTCTGGCCAAGGAAATCCAATTAGAACCAATTATAACGATAATTCCGCCCAGCCTGCACAAAGACAAGTTGACAGTTTTACTAGACCTTATGATCCTAATGCTCCTTACAAATAGAGCATGTTGGACGTAACTGTGGGACATATGGATTATATGGACCTTGATGAATATTTATTAAGAGAGCTTTATATAGAGAATCGGGGTACTTAATTAAGTTAAAAATTGATATTTATAATTCGTTGTAACTTGTAGCTCATGATGATCTATGTGTATGTAATTTCATGCGAGGTGGCGTACACCTAATAATTTTGATAGTGGCTTATCGACGTTGTGGATTTGTGGCAAAGTGTTGTCGCGACTCGCGCCTATATTATTACAGTGGGTGTTTTTTTGCAGGTTCTTTGAAAAGCTTGGTGTAAATTATATTAATAATCTCAAGTACTTATAGAAAATGTTCTTGGATAACCTTCCAGCTGGATCAAATCATGATAAAAACCTTAAGGGGGAACATTTTGGTACCACATTTGTTATATTAATTTGAACAATTTACAGCATTGACCAATCCACGTCATTTTCAGCTTCTGAAAGTCTCGCAATATCAAAATGATCTCATTTGAATCCGTTTTCTCATTTCAGATATATTTCATTCTTCTTCGTGAAACCCTTGAAATCATCATCATCGTTTCCATTCTTCTGGCCTTCCTGAAGCAGTCGCTGATTCTTCATCATGGCGAAACTACAATCCCAACCCAACAAGCTCAGAATAGCACCACTGAAGAACCAAGAACTGCTGAAGAGACGGACCTGTTGCTGGAGTCTATGCCTACGAGTGAGTTTGGAGACGACGAGGAGCTGCAATTAACCTCCACAGGGATGAAGCTGCACCAGCAATTCAAAGTCCAGATCCTCTCGGGGTCCTTGTTGGGGTTGCTCATATCTTCCATGATTGGCGGTTCGTTTATTTTGATTTTCTACCACATTGGGACCGATCTATGGTCATTGTCTGAGCATTACTACGAGGGGATTCTCTCCTTAGTTGCCTCTTTGATGATTTCGGCCATGGGGCTATTCTTCCTTCGTATTTCCAAGCTACGTGAAAAGTTCCGTGTTAAGTTGGGGACCATTTTATTGAACCATGGAAGCATATCCAAAGGTGCAGGGCTCAAGGACAGATCGAGATTGTTCCTCCAGAGGTACTCTTTGTTCTTCTTGCCTTTTGTCACGGTGTTAAGAGAGTCTCTCGAAGCCTTTGTCTTTGTTGGCGGTATTGGTATCTCACAGCCGCTCAGCACAATTCCCTTATCTTTCATTCTGGCCTTATTAACCTCAAGTATCGTTGGCTACTATCTCTACCGCTCATCCAACTCCTTGTCTTTGAAGATCTTCCTCATTTCCACAACATGTCTCTTGTATCTAATCTCTTCCGGGCTCTTCTCTAAGGGTGTTTGGCAGTTGGAGTTACAAAGATACATCGATCTCTGTAATGGCCAGGACATGTCGGAAGTTGGTTCCGGACCAGGCTCTTATGATATCGGTAACTCGGTCTGGCACGTTAACTGCTGCAACGGGGAGACAGACGGTATCTGGATGCTGTTCACGGCTATTCTAGGCTGGACCAACTCTGCCACTTACGGCTCGGTGATCAGCTATAACCTTTACTGGATTTCTATGATTGGTCTTTTGAAAATGCTGAAATTCCAAGAGCAGGAAGGTTACTTGCCTTATGTCCCAATCAAATGGCAGTTGAAGAAGCTTTCGAAGAAATATGACTTGTTAATGAAAAACAAGAAACTTCAAGTCAGGGCTAATTTGAGTCATGGTATTGATAACGTTATTCCTACACACTTGATAAATCAGAACGTTCAGATTGATTAGTCACAAGTCGCTAAGTATTTAAATCTAGTATACTGTAACTCTTACTTATTTAGAATACAACACACTACTTTATAACCATGGTCGACACTCCAACTCCGCCTTCAACTCCTTCACATTCTCTTTCGTCCTCTCGAAACAACCCTCCAAGTTCGTATTGGTTAGATTATCTCCCACTAAGATTACCCAACTCTTCTTCTCGACCGCCACTACGACATCAGTTTCAACAGAGGACTTCTTCAACCATTTTACCGAAGAGTTCGTATACAATTTTGTTGCTGTCAACAAGTTTGATTTGGAGATCACTGTTAAATCTACTAATGGTACTGCTTATGTTTCTATGACTAAAGTCAGAAAATCGGTTTAAGATTCTCCTTTTAACACTGTTATAATTCTTTTACTGTTCCTTTGTTCTTCGTATTAACTTCTTTTTTTTATAAGTTCGTCTAATATATGATCCAAATTATTTCACGTGACCATATTGATATTGCACTTTTGGATTTCCGCGCATAATATCATCGCTCTCCTTCACAACTCCATAACATCTTCGTTTGATTAACAAAACACAATATAATACCATATTGCACAACCCAAATGAAACATTAACCACTGTCCCTACCTCCTACCTTTCCTCCCCCATCAATAAGTTAATATGATTTGTAATTTCGCATGAGCGATTTTTCCTGCGTGTTTCAAAAATTAAAAAAAATTGAAGGGCCAGACGGGGAATTGAACCCCGGGCCACCCGCATATTTTTAAGTAGAAGATCGTCGAAAATTTCGCGATAGTCTGCCCCAAAGCGGGTATCATACCACTAGACCACCCGGCCTCCAATCTTGCAACTTTTTGCATACTGTTTTCCCAATTATTACCACGCAAAGTGGTCATAACTCGCATGATACTGCATGTCAGTGCGCCCACGTACGTCAGGATACATGTCCAAAAAATTTCAAGCCTAGCTGTGTTAGTAACATATTGACAACACCATATTACACAACCCAAATGAAACAGTTACAAACTTCCCTAACTCGTACCATTCCTTTCATTTTTAATTCAGTATCCTCATCTTCGTCAAATAACTCATTTCAAATATCATTACAATAACAACAATTCCCATTGCCAAGCTTGAACCACACTGGGGCCAAAACCCCAAAGCCGCTTGAGAAACCCTCTGACCCGCAATTCAGTTAACTTTACGATATTTGAATACCTTTCCTATCAATCTTAACCCGCTTGTCATACCACTAGACCACCCGGCCTTCACTTCTGCCAATCAAAAATGGCTTGTTTGTTCAACTTTGACCGTAAACTTTTGAGGTGCAAACTTTTGAGTACTTAGTGTTGTTTAGTATCATTTTGGTGAATATCTTGAAGCTTCATGTAGCCCAGGTAGTATTCTCTGTTGGATGGTGTGTCAGAAAAGCTGATTTAAGAGGACAACTGCATCTGATCAAATTGTGTCTTTAAAGTACCGTTTCATCATGATATATTCCGAATTGCTGAAATAATTCTGCTCTGCTCAATTCAATTTAATTCATTAATTTTATTAATAATTGCTAAATGTTATAAATAATTATTGTCGACCCTACATACACGCGTTCAATTCAAACCATGAGATATTCTGTCTAATTCAATATTATATAAAGCTGCATATTATAATATTATATTAGCTCTATATCTAATCAGCTATAATTAGTACAGTCGACTTTAACAACGGTGAAATGACCATATGACAGCTGATAGGGGAATTAGCGATTTAGCAATATACTATACATATCTAACAGATGCTTTAGCAGCGGGACCTCCACCTAGGAAGGTAGATCCCGTGGCTACCCAGTGTACGCGGTTTCGCTTGATCTATTAAGTACAGTTTATAAGAGGTTATAAACAGCGGACAAGAAATCAATTGCCAGCGCAGCTAATAAATTAATACAGTAACTTATTCTGAAGCTGAGATATATTGTCGAGTCTTGCAAATATATTTTCTGATAATAATATTATGGCTTGTAAATATTTTAACCAGCTGGTATCTTGAATTAATGTTGTACAAATAAATATAAATATATATTTCTAATATAATTAATATTAAAAATATTATTATTATTTAAAATAATATAATTATTTGATATTTTTGAATAATATGTATATTTATGTATAAAATAATTATTAATTAATATATTGAATAAATTATTTTATATATTTTCAGTACAGCTGCTAGATGTAATTATTATTTTACAACGTCCTCATGAATATATATATATAATATAAATTTTAAATATTAATTAATACGTCGTAATATTATTATATTACTCAGCTCGATATTAATTGAATAATTTTCTTGGATCGCCAGCTACGCCAGTACTTCATATGAAGCTTTGGCCTAATTAGCTGCTAATTGGATTAATTTCAACATTAATTAATAATTATGACATAACTCTGTTTCAGGTCGGCGTTATAATTTTTAAGCTGCTTATTGTTAGGGAACCGATCAGTATGGCAGACTATACTTCCGAAAGAGGATAAAACAGCCGGATTGGTTTCATGTTAAAGATAAGCCGCGCTTTGCCAGAATTACTATTTAAGATTGCTGATTTCCTGTCTGCTGTTTATACTCTTGACTGTACTTAGATTAATAGATCAAGCGAAACGTTGGGTAAGTAAAGTTAACTACGGGATTCACCTCAAGGTGGAGATCTCTAGTGTAAGAAAACTAGTATCTGTTAGTATGTATATTATGACTCTAAGTCTAGCAGACGGACCGCTGCTCAACCGCTTCCTCTGTCAGCTGTCATGATCATTTCACTGCTGCTAAAGTCGACTGTTCTACTTCAACACTTATACATATATAATTATATATATATGGCTGGATCCTCAGGACAGTTTTGTGTTTCAGCAATTGGATTTCGTCCTCATATGCTTTATATAATTGTTCAATGATATATTCCTTTCTATACCATGTATCATTATGTTTAATATGTTGCCAGTTGCCAGTGACTGCTAAAATTACGCTCTAAGTGTACGTGTTGTTCTATATGGGTAGCTAACAATATAGATTATTAGAAACCCCCCACAAGTGTAAGCACTAGTGAGTTAAAACAAACCTGATATATCTTATTTAATATAGCTGCAGATCGAATAGTGACCCACATGGATAATATATTGACAAGATCTTTAGATATTAGGTCATCAATTTCCAATCAATGGGTGTAATAAGAATGGATGGCAAATTTTTGACCTAATAATTTATATTTGAGCTGTTTTCGCTGAACAAAATTGCGCGTCAGCGAAATATACTCACAGATATTGCATATCACCACGTCTTAACATGACAGCTTGAGGAATTAGAGAAGGTATATAAGAAGGCCATAGCCTGTTGTTGTGTAAATTAGCTACCGTCAACTGCAAAGAGGTAGAGCCATGCTGGGGTAAGCCACCTTGAATCTTCTATAATATAAGAGAAAGCAGCAAAAACCAATCAAAAGATGCAGACGTTGTGGGTTGAAGTATCCAACATCCACTGTGAGGATTGTAAACAAACGATTCAAAGCTCTTTACAAGAAACCATCCATTCCGAATTCCCAGATTTCCAGTTCCTGATCAAGATCATCAACAACTCCGAAGTGTCCATCATCTCCAGCGGCGGCGATTCCAGCAAGAAGTTCCCTCAGAAATTGGTGTCGTTGATCCTTGCTGAGATTGAAGACCTAGGTTTCATAGTGAAAGATTACAAACTGTATGTGATTGACGAAGAGTCCAATGAGAACACGGAGCTGTCCTTGCCCTTGTGGGTAGCCTTCAAGAAGTACTGGTTCATGAAGCATATGGATGTCAGTGAGAACAGCCACTTCCACAGCTGTTCCAAATGCCGTGAAGAACATGAACACGGATCAAAGAGCGAAGAAGCAGCAGAATTGACCTACAAAGTTGTGCTAGAGATCAGAGACACAGGCTATAACCAGGCCAAAGTCAAGGGGATCATCAAGCCGTACACGGTGCCGAAGTCTGAGATCCAAATCTCCGAAGAGGAAGTCATCTTCAAAGTTCATAACAAACAGTATGTGAACCTTGCTATTTCCATGATCAAATCCAATTTGTCTCTCACCCAAGTGGAACTGGTGGAAATGATTCAATTATCAAGCACTGAACCTGAAGAGCCAGACTTGTACAAGGTGGAAGCCATCATCTCAGGCATGACCTGTGCCGCCTGTGCTTCTTCCATCACCACAGCCATCAAAGATTTGCCCTTTCTCTCTGATTTCTCCATTTCTGTGGTCTCCAAAACCGGCGAGTTCATAGTGAACTCCAAAGCCAGAGACAAGCTGGACGCCTTGGTTGAGTCCATTGAGGACTGCGGCTTTGACATTGAGATCATGGACGTCAACAGAATGAACTCCCGCCTGAAGAAACGTCGTGTTGTCAACTTGAAAATATCAGGCATGTTCTGTGATCATTGCCCAGAGAACATCAGCGAATTCTTGAACAAGATTGGCCAAGTCGAGAACGATTTGGACTTCTCAGTCAGCAACCCCGTGGCGAAGTTCAGCTATGTCCCATCCAAGGAGTTGAAACTGAGAAACATCTTGCAAGATCTGCACGACCAATTGGGCTTCCATGTTGAAATCTCCAAGAAATTGGACATTGACGAACAGCTGCGCTTGATCTCCAAACGGGAAACTTTCAAGATCGTGTACAGATTGGCTCTCACCACGATCATCGTCATCCCAACATTTGTGTTTGGGATCGTTGGCATGTCCTTGGTTCCCAAATCAAACCAGTTCAGAATCTGGCTGGACGAGGCAGCTTGGGCGGGGAATGTCTCACGAGCCACTTGGATTCTCTTCATCCTATCCTCCCCAGTTTACTTCTTCGCCACAGATATCTTCCACAGGAAAGCGCTAAAGGAGATCACGTCGCTTTGGTCCAACTCCAACGTCTCGATGTTCAAGAGGTTTTGCAAGTTTGGAAGCATGAACCTATTGATGTCGCTGGGGACCACGATTTCCTATTTTGCCTCTATCATCTTGCTGATCATGGCCGCCTTGACCAAGAGAAAGCATGCCAGTATGGCTGAGATGGGGTTCACAACCACCTATTTTGACTCTGTGGTGTTCTTGACTTTCTTCTTGCTTATTGGCAGGTTGTTGGAATCGTATTCAAAGACCAAAACCGCTGAATCCATCTCCAATTTAGGCGAGTTGAAGCCGAAGTTCGCTACGCTGCTAACAGACGAACAAGTCAACTTGAATCTCTTGGAACTGGACGACCTAATCAAGATCAAACCCGGCGAGTCCCCACCCTTGGACTGTCTTATCGTTGAAGGAGAATCCTCTTTTGACGAGTCGGCATTAACCGGTGAAAGTAAGCCCATTCTCAGAACCAAAGGTGAGCAAATCTTCACCGGGACAATCAACAAAGGTCCGAACTTGATCAAAGGTAAGATCATGGCATTGGATGGGGACTCCTTGATCGATCAAATCATCAAAACCGTCAGAGACGGGCAAATGAAAAGAGCACCTGTTGAAAGAATCGCCGATATCGTCACTGGTTATTTCGTCCCAGTTATTGTGCTCTTGGCCATTCTCACTTGGATCATCTGGCTGTCTCTTGGTCTCAGCGGAAGACTGCCTGCTTCCTATTTGGACATTGACCTCGGCGGTTGGTACATTTGGTCCTTGGAGTTTGCCATCGCTGTGTTCGTCATCGCATGTCCTTGTGGGATTGGACTCGCTGCTCCCACTGCGATCTTTGTTGGGATTGGTATTGCTGCGAAGAATGGGATCTTGGCCAGAGGTGGCGGTGTTGCCTTCCAGGAATGTGGCGATGGGAAAATCGACACCATTTGCTTCGACAAGACGGGGACGTTGACCAACGGTGAGTTGAAAGTGACCAATTACGCCGTTGATTCTTTGAACAAGGCCCTAGCTCTCAAGATCACCAAAGAACTGGAATCCTCTTCTACCCATCCGATCGCCGTTAGTGTCAAGACGTTCATCGAAGAGTTGGAGACTTTATCCGATGGAAGCTTGGATTTCTCTGAATTTGACCGTAGTTTGACTGTCTCACAGATCCAAGAAATCTCAGGTAAGGGCCTTAAGTGTGATATATTCCATAACAACTCGCTGGGTCAGGTGATTCTAGGTAATGAATTGCTCATGAAGGAACATCAGGTTCAGATCTCATCCAAGCAGGAGAAATTGATCAACAATTGGAAGCTTCAAGGTAAATCCATAGTCGTTGTTTCCTCGAACCATCCAACGTTCTCTCCTCATCAGATTTCTTCTTCACAGTTCAAAACCATTCTCATCTTAGCTTGCAGAGATGAAATCCGCCCAGAGTCCAAATCCGTGATCAATCTTTTGAAACAGAGACAAATCCAAACATGGATGGTAACAGGGGACAATGAGCTGACTGCAATGACCATAGCCAAAGAGTTAGGCATAGACAACGTCCTAGCACAAGTCCTACCTGAAGAGAAGGCAGAGAAGGTCAAATGGTTGCAATCGCTAACAAACACCAAGAACAGTCAATTGAGATCCAAAGTCTGTATGGTTGGTGATGGTATCAATGACTCAATAGCTCTATCAACGGCGGATATCGGTATCTCTTTAAGTTCTGGGTCGGAGTTGGCCATCACATCAAGTGATTTTGTCCTTTTGAACAACAGATATCCCTTGCTTTCCATCTTGACTTTGTTCGAATTGTCTTCAAGAGTTTTCCAAAGAATCAAGTTCAACTTTGGATGGGCTATTGTTTACAACTTGATAGGTATCCCAATTGCCGCTGGGGTCATTTATCCTATCCACAACTCTAGATTGTCTCCGGTGTGGGCCAGTGCCGCTATGGCCTTGTCCTCAATTAGTGTCGTCTTGAGCAGTTTGAGTTTGAAGTTCTTCAGAAAGAGAAACGTTGCCGACTTGCTGGAGGATAGAGACTCCTCCAGTAATGCTAAATCCTTTGGCGGGGCAACTGAAGAACAGTTATAGTCTATATAGTGAACTCTTTTACAATTCTAAGATATATTTGATTTAAAACAGCCGATAAATTAAGTAACATAACAATGAGTCCAAGTGTATTCAGTTAGAGAATAGATAATATTGTACAGAGGAAAACCCTTAGGAGTTTAACGTAAGAACCCCTTTCTGGTCTTTTGGGTTGGCTGAGGAGTCGAGTCAACTGCCTGGGCGTTCAGTCTTTGGTTCTCCAACTGTCTCTTCTTGTCCTCCAACTGTCTGACTTGCTTCAAGAGCTTTTCCTTAACCTCCTTGTGTCTGGAGAATAATTCAGCCTCTGACTTTTGCAACTTCTTCTCCTTCTCAGCAACCTTCTGTTGGAAGATCTGTTTCATGTCTGCTTCCAACTTAGAGAGCTTGGCTTCATGCAGAGCCTTCTCTTCTTGTTGCTTCAAAGTTGGGTCAAATTCTCTGAAAACAGTGTCGTCTTGTTGAATACCCAACTTGTCCAACTTGCCTGTTCTGTACTCCTCATATAACTTCTTCGAGGTCTTTTCACGCAACTCCTCGAGGAAGTTTCTGATCAACAAATCACGTAACTTGACGAAGTCGTTGTGTTCGGCGTTGTCAACTTCAATGACACCCCATGGATATTGACGGCCTCTGACTAAGCGGCCATCCTTAGTTTGTATTTCCTTGGTAGAACCGACAATGGCGAATGGGAAAGTGTTGATAAGGTCTTTGGTGTTGTTGACGGTTTCCTCGTCATCGTTGTCGTAGACAGTTGGCTGGAAAATCTCAATGTTGTTCAGCTTCAAGTCTGCTAAGATTCTTTGCTTGAATTCCAAGATCTCAGATTCGGTCAAGGTGTCTGACTTGGCAATGACTGGAATGATGTTGACCTTCTTGTGCACTTGCAAGAAGAACTCAATGTCTAATGGCTTCAAAGAATGGCCTGTTGGCTCAATGAAGTAAAGACAGGCATGGAGCTTACCGTCCTGGTAGTCAGTTCTATTTATTCTGTTTTCAAATTCCAAGTATTGGTCGAATCTGGAGTTGACTTCCTCAACGATTGGCTTCCAGGCGTTTTCGTTGTTAACTTGGTCAGCAAAGCCTGGTGTGTCAACAATGGTTAAGTGCAACTTGACACCGTTCTCTTCAATATCAGCTTCAGTGGTCTTGATAGTGACAGACTCTGTCTTCTCTTCAGCGGCAGCCTTGGCTTCCTTTGGTTTGTATAACTCCTTGTTGAATAAGGTGTTGATCAAAGTGGACTTACCTAAACCGGATTCACCAACGACTAAGAGGTTCAAGTTGAAGCCCTGCTTGAAGGATCTTCTGTGCCACTGCTTTGGTAAGTTGGCAAAACCGACATAGCCGTTCAACTTTCTTCTAATGACCTTGATTTCTGGAGTTGGCAAGTTGAGAGATTTGATGACATTGGCACTGCTGGTGTTGCTGTTAGCGTTAGTGGAAGAAGTGGTTGTTGTGTTGGTTGGGTGTCTCTTTGGAATCTCGTTTTCTTGTTCCCGTTTAATCTTTGGAGCATATGAGGAGGTTTCTTCATCTAAGATTTGCTCGTCACTGTCTTCAGCAGAGATCTTGTTGATTTCATCTGAGCGTTTGATATCAGCAGATTCCAGTAAAGCTGGGGATTCAGCAACAGATTCATCATTGGCGGCTGAGGAAGTAGCAGTAGAGTCTTGAGCTGAAGAGCCGTTGGCAGAAACAACTGGTTCTGGATCTAGCATACTGGATGGCTTGTTAATAGACATAATTGATGTGTGATGGTCAATTGCTAAGCTGAGAGCTTCAAAGATCTGATATGGGCAGGTTTCAAGAACGCTGAAATGTGATTCTCTTCAACAAAAGCCTTTTGTCAACTTGGTCTGATTATGTGTTTTTGTGGTCGCTTTTTCCCATATTTTGATCGCAGCAGCAGAAAATCCCAAAA
>JAKTWX010000187.1:955-16608 GCA_030582275.1 Waltiozyma pijperi
CACTATTACCATCATCCTCATCTAGTCAACTCTTGAAATCTTTAATGATATTGAACATAATAGATTCCACAGATATGAACAGTTACCTTGCTATATCAACAAGATCACGAGACATTCTTGTTTCTTAAGATATTCAATGGCATCACATTCCGAGAGTCATACTAAAGATTTATTATCTTAATTGAGAGGTTTTTGAGAAACGTATTAGTTGATGTTGAGTTAGGTTAATTTAGAGATCTCTAGAAGAAGTCAGTTAGCTATTTCATTTTTAGATAATTGCCTTTTTTGGAAGTTTATAATTTTTTATTAGTAATACAAACCATCGATGATTAAAAAAAAAAAAAAAACATCTGAGATTATTGTACTACAATCTACAGTCATCGAGATTTGTTAGTACTCGAACATCTTGTTATATGCTTCTTCGTGTATACGACTTTCACAAAATTGGACAATTGTCACTACAAATAAGTCGTGAGTCCAATATCTTGGTTAATTGTTAATTTTTAATTTGCCACATCTGCCTGACCACTCCGCGTGACACGCTGCACGTGATACCGTGTCCAAAATAATTCAAATCTCAGATCTCGCGTTTGTTGTTGTTGTTTACTTTTTTATCGGCGGCCGCATTTTGGGAAACGTTATAACTTATATATGATTACAGACTAGCTCTTGGTGGCTTAAATGTAAACAAACAAACAGCTACCCAATCCGCTAATGCTAAACTCAAAAAAAAGTAAATCTCAGAAACATTTCTTGGTCAATGGGAAGCTGAAGGTTATGGGTGTGTAGATATTAGAGGCGTGGGTAATGAGGTTGTTGCTGCTTGTAATTCTCTCACCTCAGGGAAGGTTTATTTGTATCGTTAGAATATGTGTGTTATAATTAGATGATAATTGGCTTAATTGTTTAAATAGATGACACGTGTATTTTGTATAAGTTTAAAGATTGATTGATCAATTAGATACCTATAATAAATTGCTTTAAATGAACAAATACACTCTCCCACTTGAGATCCCGGCAGCGGTGAAATTCTCAGAATCATGAACCGCAGTTGAAACAACAGGAGAACCAATTCTCCAATCCGATAAGTTCGCCAATTGGTTTCCGTGAGAGTCGAAGACATCGATGAAGTAATTATCAGATTGGTTCTGAGTAGTTGCAGAATATTGAGATAGGTTTGGAATGGTGAATTTCTGTATTTGGTCATTTGGTGATCTTTGCCATTGTGTGGTTATTGGTGTCATTGCATGATTCGTTACGTTAAGATTGTGTCTGATGTTGATCATTGGGAATACCTGAGTGGTTTGTTTGCTTTGAAACGGTGAGACGGAATGAAGATTGATGTTTAGAATTGAAACGGTATTTGCTGTCGCACATGTTGTCAATATTTGGTTATCAATGTTCCACGAGATCGAGTCACAGTTCCCTGGTGTTTGCATGTCTGAGCCAACGAGTGTTGATCTTTCTGGGCCGTTATTATATCTCATGTCCCATATCTTCACGTTTCTCTCTGGCGAAACAAATGCGATCCAGTTATTATTATGCGGAGAGACACTGAACCCTGTGATTGGTTCCTGCTGGACATTAGAGATCATGGACTTGTTGGTGCCATTCGAATTCTGTCTTATATCAATGATGCCAACATCGCCATTCGTGTTGCTGTAGTAAACCAAATTCTCATAACAATGCATATCAGTGATTCCGTGAGCCTCATTTACTTGGAACTGGACCATTGGTTTCAAATGGTTCAAATCGATATAGTCAAAACGACCACCAGAAGAAGAAGTGAAGATCTTATCGTGCTCTAGCGAATGGTTTTCAATCTTTGTTATCCTGTCGCTAGCCGTACCTTTCCCGCTCCCAAATTTGCTCACTTTACTATCATTAACTTCAATCAAGGCCCTTGTCTCCTCGCCAGTGGAAAGATTCACACTAAGTATTCCTAATCGCCCACTCAAATCGCCAGCGAATATTGTAGGGTTCAAAGAAGTGTGAAACTTCAAAGCTGTGACTTCTGAATTGACCAAAGGAACCTGGGAATTCACTTTAGTGTTGTAAAGCCGTTTCCTTAAAAACTCGGATCTGGACCTGTTAACATCTGGATCGCTTATTCCTCTCTTTAATATGATATCATAGTAATCACCCACTGAGAAGTCAGAAGGTTCTGTTCTGAGAGCCTGACAAAGACTTTCATGAGTGATGTACTGTTCGTGTTCAGATTTAAGGAGATCTTCAAACGATACCCCTGGGAACATTTGTATGGAGCGGAGAGACTCTACCTGCTGGAATTTGGTACTGCTTTCACTTGTGATGTTTGGGAGACTTAAAGTTTTGGGATGTGTTGGTACTTTGGGTGTAGAATTATCACCACAATGGGTGGATTGCGCTATAGGGTTTGTGAGCTCGTCGGATAGCGAGGAACTAGGGGTGCTGGCATTTGGGGAAGTGGAGACTCTGACACTAATTGGGGAAGTGATGTATTCCTTCTTCGAGTTTGAATTCGACGTTTGAGTAAACGCTGAATTGGTAGGTGGGAGTTCTGAGTTCCAACTAAAGCTCTGGATATCAGTAGGAACGTTTAACTTAGGAATCTTGCTGTTCTGGAAAGGGGCGATCACTAGCTTGGGATCAAGCTTTTTGTGGGGTTTGCCGTCAACACTAAAGTTCAATAACCTCTCTTCGATCATCGCTTTCTGTGTTGGTAAGTTTTCAAGGGATAATGGATTCAAGTAACTGTTTGCCTGCTTGAAAGGGTTGGTGCCTTCAAGAAAAATTAACAAAAGTTGGTTTGTGGTTTGAGGGTCAGGGATGTTCAGCTGTGATCATTGATGGTTCTCGGATCTTCATGATTTTAGCCAGGCGCGTGTTTTAAAAAATGTGCGGCTGGATAAGGTACAACCTGCATTTTAGACGTCGGCGAAGGAATTTGGATTTTACCGCGGCAGCTACGTTACTATGCGAGTCACGTGCCACCATCTGCAAAGGGACAAGGATCGCGCAACCAATTGCTCTAATGAGCTAAGGCTCTGACATAATCAAGTACTTTGAAAACACGTGATTGGGATCTGGGCTCAAAATCTCTGGTCCGGGTTTGCAAAAGGCCCTAGACTAGACTAGAGACTGGGCTTCAAGGACTGCGGGCTCAGGGCTTGTATATCATATGCTTCTTATTTTAATTATATAGTTATGTTCTTTCTATTTCTCTAATATTATTATCTAACTTCTATTTATATAATACAATCGATCATCTGAATCAATCAGTGTTCGATGTGTTCGGTAGGATCAATCTTGAAGACTTTATCAGCATTGAACAATCTTAAAGGATCTATAGCCAACTTGATCTGTCTCATTAAATCGATACCTTCTTCACCAACCTCCTTCAATAAGTACTCTCTCTTACCAACACCAACACCGTGCTCACCGGTACATGTACCTTCGTTAGCTAAGGCTCTTTCAACCAATCTGTCCACGGCCATCTTGACCTCTTTGGCTTCATCTTCACGGTATAACACTAAAGCGTGGAAGTTACCATCACCAACGTGACCCAAAACAGTATGGGTCAGTCCACAGTCATCGAGATCCTTTTGAGTCTCAGCGATAACTTTGGATAACCTTGAAACTGGGACAGCAACATCAGTGATGTAGGCCTTAGTGTTCTGATCGTTAAGGACATGTTTGGCATAATCAATACTGGACCATAAGATAGCCTTTCTGGCAGACCATAGTTCTTCCTTTTCTTCTTCGGTAGAAGCAAATTCAAACCCTGTGGCACCAGATGCCTTGGTGATTTCTTTGACGCTCTTAATCAATTCTTTAAGAATTACAGGAGAACCACCGATCTTTAAAAACAAAGTTGGCACTTCCTTCCATGTCTTGTTGGTTGTACCAGCGAAGTTGATACATTTCATCATATTGGTATCAAGCATTTCCATAGCGTTCAATTGAATACCCTTAGCGAAGATGGCAGAAACGGCATCGGTAGCTTCGGTGACAGAGTTAAAGTTAACAACAGCGATAGTTTCTTGTTCAGGTTTTACGTGTAACTTCAATGTGATCTCAGTGATGACACCTAATGTACCTTCAGCACCAATGAACAAACCGGTCAAGTTGTACCCGGCAGATGACTTTCTTGGTCTCTTCTTAGTCTTAACAATCGTACCATCTGGTAAAACTATAGTCAAACTTAAAACGTTGTCTTTCATAGTACCATATCTAGCAGCATTAGTCCCGGAACAGTTAGTTGAGCACATACCAGAAATATGGGCCCCTGGGCCTGGATCTGGGCCGAATAGCAAGCCATGAGGGTTCAAGTATTCGGCAAGATCTTGCCAACCAACGGCAGCTTGAACGGTTATGTCTAAATCCTTAGCGTTGAATTCAACAATCTTATCCAATCTTGTAACATCAAGAGAAATACCGGAACGAGAAGCGATGAATTGACCTTCTAAAGACGTACCACCTGAGAATGGGACAACTGGGACCTTATACTTGTGGATGATCTTCAACACTTTGGACACTTCTTCTGTGGAACCTGGATAAACGATAACACGTGGTCTCTGCCCAGGTAATGGATGATGAGTCTGGAAGAAAGTGTCATTATGGGCATCTAGTGATGTTTCTAAAGTGGAGATGTGCTCTTGACCTAAAAGTTCGGTGATTTCCTTGATAGCTTGTTGGAAATCTTCTTCTGAACCGTACTCAATAGGACCTAGATCTGATAATTTGGTAGTTGAATTAGTCTTAATAGGAGCTGGAGCTGGGAACAATTTGAAGTAACCAAATGTAGCAGCGATACCTGCAGCGAAGAATAAAGATGGGTATAAAAGTGAAGATTTGGAAGAGCCTGAAGCTGGGGTTGTTGGAGTAGGCTTGGTACTGTTGAATCTTGGCTTGAAGAACGATGGAGTTCTTCTAGGAACAGAACGTTTCACAGATCTGGCGAACATTTTCCCCTTTCTGTGTTTTTTTGTTGTCTTGGAGGAATATTACGACGACAAATGGTGTCTGTCTGTGAAACTAGAACTTATAGCAAACTATTTGAATGATTCCAATCTTCATAATATAAGTACTGTTGATGAGTTTTCAGGTTATGTTCGAAGAGTGGAAAATAATAAGTATGAGCCACAGTTTGGACCCCGGCCTATGCGCTAATTTGTACCGCTTTTCGGAATCATAGTCCAATCTGGTCTTTCTACCGACCATCGGGCGCCATAGCCGCTTGGGGGCCCCGGATTTAAGATACAGATATGGGATCACGTGAACGGACTTCCGTTTATTTCCGTGCAAAAAGCTAGTTAGAATTCATGAATTTTAACATGATATAAAACCTTCAGATACCTATAAAGGGTTTATGATATTCATTGAACGTGAATTAATGCAATTATATCACACCGTAGTAAATGGATCAGCCATCAAGCTTTGAAGAACAACGCCAAACCACCGTTAGAAGAAATAAACAACTTCTTGAACAATTGGATCTCACATCAATAACACATGATGATAATACTGGTATAACCCCCAGAGCCACAGTTAAGGACAGTGCTACTCCCACTGCACAGCTGTTTCAGGACCCCAATTCAGATGACGATGGTGAGCCTATAAGACGAGTCAAGAGACCAAAACCTGCAGTTAATTTACGAGAAACAGACTCTCGGCCTGCTAACTTTGATATCGGACGTCACACTCGTTTACAATATGAAGCAGATTCCGGGGTACGAAGATCTAAACGATTAGCTGAGAAAGGTCCTATTGACTTCACAGAGGATTACACTGAGCAAAGAGCCTTTGAAGCTCCCTATGTGCCTCATGCTGCAGAAGATGAGGAGGAGGAGGAAGTTGAACTGCCTGATTTGAAGGGCTTGCCTTACACCCAAGAAGAAGCCAGGGCGTTAAGAGACGTTTCAGAGATGCAGATAACACCAGACCTCAAATTCAAAGACTTGATCTCAACAGAGGAGCAAGATCCAACATTGCCAGAAATCGAAGAGCTTCTTAAAACATATCCCGAATCCTTCTCAGTGGGTGACTACTTTGACAATGTTTGTGCAAAGGAACACGGCCACAACACGGGTTACTCAGAAGTATCTGAACTCCGAACACTATTCAGGAATCTAAAGTTATATCGGGGATGGACACCAAAGGAGCTAAGGATAACAGACGCAAGGGCTCAATTCTGCAAGTTCCATCCCGTATCCAACCACTGCCGAGATCTAATCATGGCTAGTGACACATACGGTAATCTTGGTATATTCAACCCAGCAAACACTTCAGAGAAAGAGATGAATACTTACAGGTTACATCCCCGAAACATTACGAGCTTTGATCACAGTGAGAATGACTTAAACAAAGTGTATACTGCAAGCGGAGACTGTACGGTGGGGGTGTTTGATCTTGAAGAGTTGAGTGTTACTGATTTCTACTCAAATAAGGATGATAAGTCTGGGATTACCGACTTGAAAATCAGAAGCACCACGATGTTCTTCTCAAGAGAAAATGGTACTTTCTACAAATTGGATATCAGAGAGCCGAACAATGAGCAGAGTTGTCAGATATTAAGGTTACATAATGAGAAAATCACAGGGTTTGCATTGAACCCCAAAGACGAGAATTACCTCGCTACATCGTCTCTTGAGAGACAGTTGAAAGTATGGGATCTTCGATTCGTTAAAGACTGTGATTGGTATTTCCATGAAGGATCTGAAGCACAGTATCAAACCGCTGGTGATTTAATGCGGTATGATTCAAGGCTAAGCATCTCATATGTTGATTGGAACCAAAGCAACCAATTGGTCACTTCCGGGTTTGCTAATGAGTTAAATTTGTTCAATTTGAAAGATATTTCCCAAGTACAGTACGATTCATACCATACTTCGCTCCTCTCTCCAGATGTTACAAAAAGACATAACTGTCGTACTTCTGTGAAGCTGTCTACCATTTTGAAACCACGCTGGCAAAGAAATCCGAAAGATCAAGTGGAGAAGTTCATCGTTGCGAATTTGGATAGATGGTTGGACGTGTACGACGGTAAGGGAAATCAAGTGGCACATTTGGGTGGCCCAGAGAATAATATGGTTGATGTTCCTGGCGCTTGTGCTATACACCCAGAGACGAACTCTGTGATTGGTGTTGGTTCCAAGGGGAACTTGTACTACTACTGTTAGCTTTGGTAGTATCAATATACTAAAACCACTTTTTGAATACGTACATCAATCTAAGCATATACACATGTATCAAGCTTTAGGCTTCTTCAACTTCTTGGCAAGATGTCTTAGAAGATGTAAAGAGTCGTCCTGCTCGTACTTAGTGATAAGGGTTCTCTTCATCTTCAACAGTTCATCAGGTGTAGGTCTATCCGTTTGCTTTCTCAAACACATCTCCACGAAGTTGCACATTTCACGTGAATACTTGTCTCTTGGTAACTTAGGTGGCTCTTCGTTAACGATTCTTTGTAACAGGTCGAGGATACCATTAGGTGTGTCCTGTTTACCAAATGGGAAGTCACCCGTAGCGAGCTCGATCAGCATCAGACCAACCGACCAGACATCACCTTTGATACTGTACACGTCACCTTGGATTCTCTCAGGAGACATATAAGTCGATGTACCGACAAAAGTATCGGCGATGGAGTTATTGTTCAATTCTCTACTGACTCCGAAATCTGCCAACTTCACTTCCCCACGAGAGTTCAATAGCACGTTGGATGGCTTGATGTCTCTATGCAAGATCTTATGACTGGTGTATAGATAGTTCAAACCTTCCAGCACATTAACTGTGATCTTACTAAGGTAAATCTCCTTCAATGGACCCAGTTTCTTCAAAATGTGATCGAAGGAACCACAATCCATGTACTCCATTAGGATAACCACACCGTTACTGTTGACACCGCTGACTTCAGTAGGGTGAACATTGGCCAACTGTGTATCATCCTTGCTGCTACCCTTGGTTTGATCCTTGGCGGTGAAAGTATCGTCCTTAGCGGTGCTTGCAGTGCTTTCAGATTCAGTTGAACCAGTGTCAGCGCCGCCACCATTAGCAGCACTATCGATGAACATGGCTCCGTAGAATTCAATGATTGAATGATGTCTAACCTCAGTGAGGATTTTCAACTCTCTTAATATTTGGTTCTGCACTTTGATGTTTCTTTCAAATATGATTTGCTTTTTCGCCATCAATTTGTTCGTTGGCACATGCAGGGCTTTAGAAACTGTACCACTGTTACCTTCACCCAGTTGCTTCAGCGTTAGGATATCTGATTGTTTGAATTGGAAATCTTTGTTTATCGTTAAAGTTAGTTTCTCCAAGTTTTCAAGAAGTTCCAAATCTTCTTCGTTTTTATAAGAAGTTGATGATTTTGGTGTGTTGATAGCTGATCCGTTCTGTGAGAATTTGATGTTCATGTTGGATATTGGTGATGGGATCGACTGAGGCTGTTGTGATTGGTCTTCGTCAAGTTTTAGCATCTTCAGATTACGTCTTTTCAAAGTCTTGGGCTGGAACAAAGAAGTGCATGTGGTTGTCTCTGGTAGAGAGCTGTTGTTACCGAATGCTGAGCGCACGGGAGACGAATTGCCATTAGTGCCGGGGAGACTTAGCGTTGGGGTCGATGAAGATATACCTGGAGGTTGTTGAAGGAAGAACCCAGCATTATCAGAAGAGTTCAAAGGAGGAGTTCGGAGTGCCGATGAGACATTTGGATGGAAATCGATGGGAGATGCTAGTACGCTTCTTGGGGCATCTGGCATGATTGGTGGTAGTGGCTTGTTCCTGCTGGAATTAAGATTCAGTGTCAATGGTTTTTTTTGAGATGACATTGTGCTGGCAATCTAAATGCTTTTCTTCCTTTGGGATATCGAAATGTTTAATATAGTTGAGACGTATATGTGTTTCAGATGGAAATAAAGTACCTTCCACGATCCAGTTTTTGTAAGTAGTAACGACCCTATGAACCTATGATACTATGATATGATGTATCGATTCTAACACCCCATAAAAAGAATTTGTGATGAACAGATCTACAGATTGAAATTAGTTTGTGCAAAATATTATATGAAACAAGTTACAATTACAATCTAAGCTCGCCTTTGCTGATTCCTGATTCCGCAGCCAAAGAGCCTACAGCCACTACAGCTGTTAGCCGCGCGCGGTGCCACGGCCCACAAACCGGCGTTCGCGGCCCGCTGGTCAAATGTTACACAAATAGAACCCAGATACACTTTCGCTTCCTAAATAGGCAGTCGACGCTGTTTTTTCGTTTCTTTCTCGCAAATTCACTCTTGTTGGAGAAATGCTGGAAAATCGTCAGGTTGGTAATACTTATAAGTGGCGAACCATTTCAAGGATCGGTAAAATAACAAGAATTAAACTACAAAGAACCCTTTTACCCCTTCAAGATTATCCATATATTTGCTATCTTTAACCCTCCTAATATCTAGAATTAGTTGTTGACTACGCTTCATATCGTTTAGAATCAATTTCTCCTGCTTTTAACATCATTCTTTGCTGCAATTTATTAAATTACATTCCACAAAGCTGCTTCCAAAGAATTGTCAAAACTTTACCGATTTAAAAAGAAGACCATTAATTCACATTACACTGCTCACCTCCACACGCCATCAGTCACAGATTTATCAAATATCTCCCATAATCCCAACCCTACCCATCCACATATAGAATCACAACATGTCTGAAGATTGGAAGAGTCAATTAAGTATTCCAGAAAAGGACACCAGACCACAAACAGAAGATGTCACGAAAACCAAAGGTAACTCCTTTGAAGACTTCTACCTCTCAAGAGAGTTGTTAATGGGTATCTTTGAGGCTGGTTACGAAAAGCCTTCCCCAATTCAAGAAGATTCCATCCCTGTCGCCCTTGCCGGTAGAGATATCTTGGCCAGAGCTAAGAACGGTACTGGTAAAACAGCCTCTTTTATTATCCCAACTTTACAAAAGATTAAGACCAAATCCAACAAGATCCAGGCATTGCTCCTCTTGCCTACCAGAGAATTAGCCTTACAGACTTCCCAAGTCGTCAAGACCTTGGGTAAGCACTTGAAGATCCAATGTATGGTTTCCACTGGTGGTACACCATTGTCAGATGATATTGTTAGATTAGAAGAAGCCGTCCATGTCTTGGTTGGTACTCCTGGTCGTATCTTAGATTTGGCCTCTAGAAAGATTGCCGATCTCTCCGAATGTTCCATTTTTGTCATGGATGAGGCCGATAAGATGTTGTCCCAAGAATTCAAGACTTTGATTGAACAAATCTTGTCTTTCCTTCCAGCTAAGCACCAATCTTTGTTGTTCTCTGCCACTTTCCCACTTTCCATCCAAGAGTTCATTGCCAGAAACTTGAAGAACCCATACGAGATTAACTTGATGGACGAGTTGACGTTGAGAGGTATTACAAACTACTACGCATACTTGGAAGAACAGCAGAAGTTGCACTGTTTGCACACTTTGTTCTCAAAGCTACAAATCAACCAATCCATCATCTTCTGTAACTCTGCTAAGAGAGTTGAGCTTTTGGCTAAGAAGATCACCGAGTTGGGTTATTCTTGTTTCTACTCCCATGCTAGAATGCCACAAGAAGAGAGAAACAAGGTCTTCCACGAATTCAGACAAGGTAAGGTCCGTAACTTGGTCTGTTCCGATTTGTTGACCAGAGGTATCGATATCCAAGCCGTCAACGTTGTTGTCAACTTTGATTTCCCAAAGACTGCTGAAACTTATTTACACAGAATCGGTAGATCTGGTAGATTTGGTCATTTGGGTTTGGCCATTGATTTCGTCACCTGGAACGACAGAGCAAACTTGTTCAGAGTTGAGAAGGAATTGGGTATTGAAATTCCAAAGATCCCAAGCGATATATCTGAGGAATTGTACGTCGCTGCCAACAGTAACAACGTCCCAAGACCTTTCCCTATCCAGAACATGCCAAAGGGTAACACCAACGGGTTCGCCAACTACAAGGGCCAACCTCAATTACAAGCTCCTCAGCCGCAACAGCAACAGCAACAGGGTGCTCAAGTCTCTCCTCAGCAGCAATACCAACAACCGACTGCCTTCGCTCAACCACAACAGCAACAGCAATTCTACGCTAACCAGCAACCAGGGAATGTCGCTTACGGTTATCCTCCACAACAAGGCTACCCACCACAACAACAGCAACAGTACCCACCTCAGCAACAATTCCAAAATGGTGGACCTCAATAAATGAGGTGTTAGCCTTGGACCTTTTATTGTGACAGCTCCGGAATTCCCATTCCTTTCTTCCTGTGTTTTTGTTTCTTGTTTTTTTACTATTATTATTGTTTGTGCATTAGATCATTTACTGTTATTATCATTGTGTTTCTTGCTTCCTCTGAATGAATTGAGGTGCTCGCTGGAGGAATTGGAATGGTTGTTTTAAGAGCAGTTTGTTGTTTGTTGTTTTTCGCTTCTGTGTTTTTTGTCTTGTTTTTTCCTTTGTCTTTTATTATTGATTAATGACGCTTTTCATGCACTGCATTTGATTTTTGGTTTTGATTTGGTTGTTCATTTGATTTCTTTTTTGTCTTTTTACGTTTTGTTTGGTTGTTTGATTTTATGTTTGGTTATATGATCGTGTTCTGGAACTTGTGATCTTTCTCATTCTTTGAACGGGCTTTTCTTCGATCCAGGAGAATGGAGTCTTAGTATTATTGAATTTGAAAGTTCTCTGAGTCAAGGGTCTCGATCTTGCCACAAATGTACTATTAGAGTTGTTCAGTTAACGGGGGGTGGTGTTGTTTGAAAGAAAGCTTAGATTGAAAGGTTTTTTTTGGATGTTCATTGAAGGCTTTTTCGGTTCTGATGTTTGGGTTCCCAAATCTGTTTTGGGTTTTTTATTTGTATCAGTTCTGGTTATTTTTTGCCTTCATTGATTGATGACGTTGGTTATGTTTTCTTTTTTTTTTTGGTCCTCTTTCTAAGCTTGGGGTTTGTATGTTTAGTGGTGTGTTTAGTTATTCGCTTCACTGTGTAGCTCGATAATATAGATATGCTTAGCATGCACTGATACATCTCTTGTTAATCATTATATAGTTATACGCTAGTCATGCTCAGTAGTAGAGGTAAACCTTTGAAGATGCCCCAGCACCAACAGCCCAGTTCTCAGTTGGGTGCAAATTACAAGCAGCAGGAACGTTTGTCATATCTGTGTCTCCTAAATGGGCCAACTGGTTGCCGTGGTTATCATAAATGTCGATGAACTTGGACATGTTCCCCACAGAGAATTTCTCAGTGCCGTCTTTACCACAACGTTGCCATCTAGTTTTCAGGATTGACACCCAACGGCCCGTCTTACAGTTATGTTGGATCGTGTTGTCAGGGGCCATAACAATTGGATCTGTCTCAATACCTGAGTAACCCTTAGAGAATTCCTGGTTGCTGTTTAGATGGAACAATCTGACAGTGTTATCGTACCCGTTACAAACCAAATCATTGGATCTGTTCCAATCGACATAAGAGACACTCAGTTTGGAATCATAAACGGCATAATTTCCCGCTGTTTGGAACCCATCGTTGTATTTACTCCAATCACAGTCTTGAAGGTATCTCAGGTCCCATAACTTCAACGTACGGTCCAAAGATCCCGTGGCTATGAGGTTGGAGTCCAACGGATTAACAGCAAACCCTCCGATCTTCTGGTTGGCGAGTCTTAGCGCGACGTTGGACGAAGTTGGAGCTCTCATGTCAATTTTGACAAATACACCGTTCTTAGTACTGAAAAAAAGATCATTCCCTTGGATTTTCAAATCTGTGATACCTTCGCTTGTCGTCTCAATACAAAATACATCCGATTTACCCCTGTTCAAATCCGTAGAACGAACCACGGAGTCCGAACTCCCAGTGTACACTTTGGACAAGTCGTTATAGTTGAACTCGATGTGGGAGATGTTCCGGGAATGGATCTTATAATTGATAATGTCGATGTCTTGTTTGTTCTCAGCATTGAAAATCCCAAGATGTCCCATGGTATCACCAGCTAGAATCAACTTATGCTGGGCTGACGGATGGAATGTTATCACTTGTACTCTGTCGGGGGTGATTTTCAGGTCTTTCGGATGCCATTGGTCGTAGATTTTGAACTTGGAGAACTCTTCACGTAATTGTTGGACGTCCTTTGACACTTCAATACATGGGTTTTTCACAATTATGTCATAGTAATCCCCTGCACTTATTTTGGATTCTGATTTGATCAGGATTTTCATGAGGGAGTCTTCAGTCTCATTCTTAAGCAGCTCCTTCAGTGTTAGCGTGCCTGTGATCTCCAAGTCTTCGTCTATTTCACCTTTGTTCCCGTTATCAGATTTGCCCATCTTTCTCTCTGCGGATTCCAAGTCTTTGTCATTTGTTGATGCTGCTTTTTCTCCCGCTAGTCTCCTGGATTTTCTTCTTGGTGCAGGTGGGGCATCTGCCTTCTTCTCCTTCTTGACCCTTGGTGTACGTGGCTTCGCAGCGTTGGCTCGTGGTCTGGTGGCTTTCTTCTCCTCTTCAGTTTGAACCTTGGTGATTCCTTGAGCAATGTCATTGGAAAGCGCGTTGATCTTCAACGAGCTAAGAAGCTCTTTGTTTCTTTCGATATTGGCCTGTCTTTGCTTCTCGAACTCTGATAATGTCATCTTCAGGGTGGATGGGGTTTTGCCACTGTGAAACTGGTATAACAATTGTAAGTAACTGGGTTGAAAGTTTGAAGGTTTCTTGATTCATTTTTCGCGTCAGGCCTTTCTGCTATTTTTCAGCTTGTTCAGATCTCCGCGTCGCCTTCGTGCTGTTTGTTACCCGTCACTTTATGACAGTCGCTCTAATCCTGAAGCTTAAAAATAATTCAAAGGTCTACAAAGTCTATTCTACTGCTTCTCTACCTTGATAGTCAATGGCAAACTCAAAGAGTTACTGATCAATTTTCAAAATAAAGCAAACAAACCAATGTCCAACATAGTCAACATCTTCAACCCTAAACCTTCTCGTGACTTAACCCCAGAAGAATACGCAGATTGCCTTCCATGTCAAATAATGGCCACCTTCGGTTGTATCACAGCAGGTTCATATTTCCTTACTGATAGATTATGGAATGATCCTAACATCTCCCTTAAAGAAAATCTAGAGAAGAATCCTATCTGGTGGAGAAACTCCATCAAAGGTTTAGGTGTCTTATTGATTGGTTATGGTGGGTATAGAGGTTTAGAAGCTTCCTGGGGTTGGAATCAAGATCAAAAGACAAGCACTAAGTTAAGTGAGAAGTGAACTTATACATATAGACACTTCCGTCTTTCAGATCTGACCAAAGAGTGGAATGGGAAATATTACTGTTTGTAAATAGGAAAAGTAATGAATACAGCTAATGATTTAATTTCTTCAAAGCCCGTTTACAGTCCACCATGATGAATCATTCTTCTCTGACCTACTCACTCAAGTTCCACTGCAAGGACAATCAAGGCACCCAGACCAAGTTATACACTCCAGTCTATATAAACATAGCATCATATATGAGATATTGATCCTAGACAGAATTAAGAAACATTTGACTCCCTTCCTCATGGGGTGAGAGTAATTTGGTCATTATATGTGTGTGTACAGAAGCTTAAGCTGAGAAATCACTACGAAAAATCAAAATTGACGTAGCTGGCAGAATATTATTTAAAATTACAACATATTTCAAATCCAAGGGCCACGAATCAGAAAACAGTCTGACTAGCTCATATGTCATTCATTTGTCAATTAATATATCTCATGGCTAAAGAATTACTTTTTAATTATACCTGGCGTCTCGTCGAGTGTATACCCAATATTATGTTGTGGGGTATAACGGACAGGTTTTAAGCTTTTTTTACTACGTATACTGTGATTTGTGGCACGTGACTAATCTGAAGATTGTTCACTGTGCACAGCTTGTAGATTTCTCTTCTTCCAGATATTTACGTGAACGTTCTATTATATGAACTGAGATTAAAATAAAATTCTATACATTGTTACTGTCTTAACCAAAGAGAACTTTCAAGAAAACACCAAGAACGATAATAGCGGCGAAATCGAAAAGAATCAATTTACCCAATTCCAAGTATCTCATCATCAATTTGATCTTGGACTTGAGGGACTGGCTGAGGTATGCATCTGGCACATAATCCAAGTACCCCAAAACTTTGAAGTCATAGTTATACTCGCCAGGGGATAATTTGAATAAACGGAGTGCATAAGTGATAGTGGCGATGACTTCAAAAGAGATGAAAACTTGAAGAAATAGCGAGTTGGCACTTGGTGATAAGGATTCCAACAAGTTAAGAACTGAGTTGTCCTCAAAATGGAAGATCAATGCCAAGAACGCAGCGATGCTGAAACGTGTTAGCATGGTGATCGCCTTGTATTGATCGTTGACTTCCTTGTTGTAAGCCAATAATTCTTGCTTGTAAAGGAAATCGGAATCAGATTGACCTTCACCAGTGGCATTTCCATTTGTTCCCGATGGGCCTCCAAATCCCTTTAATAAATCACCGAACGGACTACCTGCGCCACCAGCTCCACCAGCAGCTCCTAGCATCTGTTGAAGGAAATCGAACTGACCATCACCGCCGAATGGGTTGGCAAGTGGATCTGAGCCGTTTTCATGTTGATGTTGTTGAGAAGAAAGTAGCTGT
>JAKTWX010000188.1:4384-16391 GCA_030582275.1 Waltiozyma pijperi
GTGGATAATAACACATACCTTTCACGTCATGGTGGTTGAATAGCTCATCAACAAAAAACTCAAATAATGTGTTACAGCTATGCAGCTTCTTCTGAAGCGTTCCCTTGATTGTATCCTTTAAATACGAATGTAGTGTCTGTTTCTTCTCACTTATCGTTAGCAAAGGTCTGTTTGGTGATGTCTTGGGAAATGTTGTTACTGGGAGTGCATATGGAAACTTACCAAAGCTAAGGCTTAGTGCATCTATGAAAGGTTTCAGTTCTTCATAGTTTTCATAGAATTGAGGCTGATCCTGATCTTGGTATTGTGGATCAGAGCGACGTTGACAGATCCGTTCTTTCTTGGTCATTTGGTTATATCTTAAGATTGATTCTAAGTGGAAAAAAGATGATAGATGTTGCGGCCTCAGGGATCAAAGTTGATAGTTTTGAAAAGTAAACAAAGAAATTACGCGCGTGTCAAAGAAGCCATCAGATTTCCAGTCACGTGGTCTGGTATCTCTTCAGATCTATCAACAAACTTGTTCTCTTTCACATATCTCTTCTTTTAATACTTAAAGGAATATATTAACAAAATATCTATATATAATAAAGGCGAACACAAAGATTCAGAACCGTACTAGTCTTGTCTCTATTTTCATTTTCTTTTTTATGGAGTTTGAGGGTCATTAGCGTATATGGATGGAACAAAAAGGGCATTCAGTGGTTGATTGGGAAAGTTAATTGTTGAATATCAAAAAATTTACAATTCGTCAGCGAATGGTAAGTTGTTGACATCACCAACAGCGACGTAGTTGAACTTACCTAACTTGAAGTCCTTAACGGCAGCAACATCAACGGCCTTAACACCGGTGGTTTCTTCAGCTAAAGCTAATTCAGTGGCGGCTAAGGCCTTAGCAGCGGATAAGTCTAAACCAGCCTTTAATTGGGCAACGGCAGCCTTGATGTCAGCAGCAACGGCAGTGGCGTCAGAGGACTTAGCAATGATGGTGAACAAACCAACTTGAGAGTATTGAGAGAACTTAGCTTCAACGTTTAAGGTGGATAAAGCGGAGTTTAAGTAAGAGGTTAAGACTTGGTAAGTGGCGTAGTCGGCAGCCTTGACTGGAACAGCAACACCAGCGACGGATTGACCGGCAGATCTGAATCTGGTTTCAGCACCTTCGAAAGTCTTTGGGGCAGCCTTAGCAGCTAAGGATTCACCAGCTGGTAATTGAGCGAAAACGGAATCACTGATGAACTTGGTCAAGTCGGCTTGGTTAACACCGGTGGCGATGATTTCAATGTTGGATTGGGTGTAGACCTTGGCGGCGTATTCCTTGATGTCTTCTAAAGAGATCTTTTGGACACCATCGTAGTATAATGGGGCACCTAAACCAGATCTGAAAGTTAAAGCGTGCAATAATTCATCAGCCTTGAAAACTGGACAAGCGTTGGCGGAGGCAGCGTCAACCTTGGCAGCTGGTAAGACGGATTCTGGTAATTCGTGTGGTCTGAAAGAAGTGGACTTTAAGACATCACCTAAGGCATTGACGTAGTATGGTAAAGATTCAGCTAAGAACTTGGCAGATAAAGTGATGGATTCTCTGTCAACCTTGGATTCGAATTGACCACCTAATAATTCAGATTCTCTGGTTAATCTTAAGGCAGATCTTGGGGTGGTGTTGTGGAAGTTGAATCTGGATAATAAATGAGCTAAACCGTCCTTAGAAGCAACGGAGGAACCAGCGTTAACCTTAACAGTTAAAGTGGAAACCTTACCGGAGAATTCCTTAGCGGTGACTTTGGTGGCGAAACCTCTGGTGGAGGAGGCAAATCTTCTGGAAAGCATTGTTGTGATGGGAGTGGTTTAACGAAGAGACAAAGGTCTTGTGGGAAACAGATGGTCGTCAGGGTTTGGTGTGTTATCTTTCGATGTTTAAGCCAACGAATTGTATGCTATCAAGTGAAGTTTTTTTGGAACGATCCCACTGCCACTAGCTACGTAGCTGCCCATGTTGGAAATAGTCGCGACAAAAAAACTCCATCGGCGGCCCAGCGCCTGGCGAAAAATAAATAACAAACGACAAATTCCTGTGCGCTGATTGGGAGACTTTTTGCCGCGAATTATGCATGATTTGTATGTTACCAGGACAACTATGACAGCGCCAGTTTTCGGATAAATGGTTGAGGCAAAGCCGAGATATAGAACATGTTCGAGCACTTTATTACATAAGTCCAGTTTTTTTTGAAAAAAATAAATGATCGGCTGGTTTTTGTGAAGGTCTCCAGGCCGTTTTCATCGGAAGTCCGAGGTGTCAGGTGATCAGTGAGGGGGTAGTTTTTGAATATATCATTGAAGGACATGAAGGAATATTAAGTAAAGATGGCAAGCCATGTCACTTTAATAGACATAGATCCAACTTGGCTTTATTAAACTAACCAACCAAATAGAAAGAGTCTTATGAAATCGTCTCCTTTGAACCATGATTAGCCGCTGTAGATCAGTGATATCTGTCAACCGACACGGGCATTTTCCACCAATAACTGTACTGCGGTGCGGGCGCGCGTGGTGAATCATACGCAACAACTTCAATTAACCTGTCAAAAAGAGTCGAAGTGGACTTACTAGTTAGTTTATGGCTAGAAAATTCTTATTTCCCTAGCACCACATCCCTCTTTTCACTTCCACTAACCTTTGCTTGCTAGCAACATCTTTGAAACTAGTTGACATATACCGTTTGAATCCACACTTAACACAAAACACCCTGAAGTTCAGTATGCTAATAACATCAACAGCAACAACAACGACGACAATAGTAAGAAGAACCGTATGGTCTTCTCTCATAAATGCTCGACTCCATAGATCTTGCAACTTTTTCTCCACATCGGCATACCTCCAATTCACAGAACCTCCAACGATCGATAACAAGCATATTCAAATAAAGCCAGTGACGAAACTACGTACAAAGACCACTCCAGAATATATCAAACCTCTTAATTCAAAGTTACATTCTTTGGTGTGGAGAGCACCACTTCAGAATGTGTTGATCTTGAAAAAGCCATGGACCCCAGCAGTGCGTGATAATATGGTGAAATTTATTGAATTTATCCATGATAGATATCCAGAACTTAATGTTATTGTCACCAAGGATGCAGCTGATGAGATTTCCCAGGATTTTAAATCTTATGCTAAGAAAGGGTCAAGTAATCCACATCTTTTGTACACGGGTGAGATCCAAGATATTGTCAATAGGGCTGATTTGGTGGTTACGTTAGGCGGAGATGGTACTATTTTAAGAGCAGCTTCTTTGTTTTCCAATACGGTTGTTCCACCAATCTTGTCTTTTTCTTTGGGGACTTTGGGGTTTTTATTACCGTTTGACTTCAGCCATCATCAAGAGGTGTTCAAGAAAGTGTATGAATCTCGTGCTAAGGTGCTACGTCGCTCAAGATTAGAATGCCATGTTATCAGAAAGGACCACCACGGAGGGTCTGAGAACAAAGAACCAGGGTTGAAGATGGTCCATGCTATGAATGACATTGTGCTACACAGAGGCGCCACGCCAAGTCTAACTACTTTGGACATCTACATCGATGGCCAGTTCCTCACCAGAACCACAGCTGACGGTGTTGTTCTGTCCACGCCGACTGGGTCTACTGCTTATTCTTTATCCACTGGTGGATCCATTGTTCACCCTTTGGTTCCTTCTATCTTGGTGTCACCGATCTGCCCACGCTCTCTATCGTTCAGACCTTTGATCGTTCCTTTGACTTCGCATATTAAGATCAAGATCATCTCCAAACAGAACGGAATTGAGAACAATGTTGGGTTGTCAATCGATGGGATTCCTCAGAAACAATTACAAGTTGATGATGAGATTCACATAGTCAATGAGATAGGCACGATTTATTTGGATGAGAATCAAGTGCCTTATTCTAAAGACAGAAGCAAAAGTGGACGTGAAGAAGGTAAAGCTGGTGTTTTCTGCATTGCCAAGGGTGAAAATGATTGGACTGGACAGATTAATGAGTTGTTAGGGTTCAATTCCTCGTTTAAGAACCAAGGTAAGAAACCTGATAGTGATAATTAGAGTAGTGGCTGTACAGATTCTATTATATAGAATGAACCAAATTGACATTCTGATCTCTCAACTGCTTCAATCTTGAAGAGGAACCAGACATAGAAGAACTTGAAACAGGTCTTGATCTTAGCTGTGGTATAGATGTCGTGTAATTAGTGTTAACTGCTGATAATCTAGGAGAGGAAGAAGTTCTAGAGATTGCCAATTTCCCCTCATTGCCAAAAGCTCCATTGTAATAAACTTCTCTTAAGATCCACATTGGGTCCAGTTTGTTTCTATTTGGTGAAGACGATCTTGAGCTGGATGCCGTTGATGAAGTAGAAGAAGAGGAAGTTTGAACTGAAGTTGTAACGGCGGAACTTTCCTCTGTAGTGTGCCAAACTAAATCAGCACTAACAACACTGATCAAAACCAACACGAAAGAACCATAATGTGGGGAATTACTCATCAGCGTAACAATCGGTGTAGACCAACCAAGAATAATACCAAATCTTGAATCACACCATTGGTCCTTAGAAGCCTTACTTAAGGATAGTTTGTTGAAATAATTGAACAATGAAGAATGAAGTAATGTCTCTATCAGTTGGAATTTGAAGTAGTAGTAAACTTGTCTCTCTAAAGGGATGTATCGTAAGAATAACAGCACTGCCAGAATGAAAGTAACAGAGATCATACCGATTTTATGATGGTATTGTCTTAGGATATGAAACGATATCAACCAATTGGACAAATTGGATCCTTTATAATACCAAGAATAAAGCATCAATGAACAAATGTATCCAACGTTGCCCAAATGGGTTTGGATTAATCTATGGTTGACCACTTCTGTTTGATGCTTGTATTGGTAATGCCAGCCTTGATATCTATCAGGGAGATTCTCAATCATAGCTGTGAACTTTGGTGAAGAGATAACTGCCAAACGATTATGAAAGATATCTGTTAATGTGGAATGTTGTTGTTGATTATATGATCTTGTAACAAAGTAAGATATCACCAGTGTTGGTAAATTGATCAAGTTCAAGTATCGATCGATCAAAATCGAAGCATCAGAACGAGATATCTGTAGTTTATCAAACTGGCAAATCCAACAAAGGATCAAACTTGGAATGTAATTCAACAAGAACTGACTTATAGCAGCTGAAGACAGCACAACAAGAAGCCATGTCTTGACACTAACACACTTGAAAGGGTTGCAAAGCAGTGCCAGTATCGATCTTAAACAGATGAAGACACCTCTTACTATGTTGGAGGGCGTTAGAGAAGGGTTGTTGTTGTTGGATATGAAGATTGGTGAGGCCATATAATAAAACAAGTGGTTTGTGTATCAGCTATCTAGTAAGGACATTGAATAAGGAATAATAAAGGAATTTGGAAACTTGAAAGACCTGTATAAATAAATCAATTTCCAGTACTGTTCCAGATATTGGTTGTAGATCAAACGAGATCTTACTTGAATTTGTCTGCCCTGCGCACGTTGTGTCAAATAAAATAAAATAAATTAAGCCACCTGCCACACTGCCACTGCCACACGGTTCTTTTTTTTATATATATGTCGTAGCCCGTTTTCGTATTTCCGAAAAGTTTTGTATGACGAAAATGGGACATTTTTTACTATTGAGCGCTTCCGTCGTAGCCCGTTTTCGTAATTTGGCGGAACTAGTGCTTGAAAGTGGATTAAAACTATTAAAAGTATTACTTACCTTTGGTTTTTGTGAAATGGAAATCATCCTTTTGGGGCATCACCATGAACACAAATTGTTTAATTCTTCATTTTCTTCGATCAGAGTTTTCAACATGACAAACAGATTGTTGCTTTTCAAGAATTGTTTCTAATTCATGTTTTAAAACTTTGGCTTTCTCAGCGTCAGTAGGAGAAGAAGTCATCTTCTTTAAGATCTTAATTAACTTTTGGTAATTCTCTTCAATGATTGGATCCATACGGAAGTATACCGCCATTGGGCTGGTGCTTCCATCATGGGCCCTTGTTTTATTCATTTGATAAACTGTTCGGGCAATAAGCAACGTTACATGTGGAAATTTTCCGTACTTAGGATCATTATCAGTAGCAGTAATTCCATATTCACGTAAGTTAGCATCGAAATACTTCTTAAAGATTTCGTTGGCAGGCTCGATGCTGTTAGGCGAGCTATGCACTTCCCCTATTTTTCTTTCGACTAGAAGTGCTTTAATGGTAGCATTGACAAATTTCCGCCCGTTATCGCTTTGCAAAAGCATTGGGGAAGGATTTGTTGACAGATAAATTTCTAGTGCCCTTTGTACTTCGGTAGCTGATTTTGACTGTAAACCCTGGACGTAGGAGAAGTTTGAATAGTGATCTTTAAGATGCAAGAAATGGGTAAAATCCGGAAATCGATAGTGACTCATGTTAATCAGATCAATTTGTATTCGTTGCCTTGCAAAAAGCGAAATGATTGGATTCAAGTCCCTTAGATATAATTGCCCTCCGGGTTTGACTCCTAAGCAAATTCCACAATAAGACCCGTAATCTTTGCACATTTCTCTAGTTATGTTAGCGTACTCTTTTGCAATTTTGTCATACACCAGTTTATGGTTTGAATGGTGAAACGAGTGATAATCTAAAATGACTTTGTAAATTTCCTTTGGATTGCAAATAAGTTTCTTCATGTTTCCAATATTGGTAAATACATTGCCATTTAAAACAAAGTATTGTTTTAGTTTTCTGAGTCTTGCTGTTAACGTGGATACTAATTTTGCATAAGCAGCAGGGTCAGCTTTTGAAATAATGGAGTTCACTTCAATATTTTTGTTAAAGAAAGATTTATTCCTTTTTGCAAAATTAATCAATAATGAATGCTTGAGTTTTTCTAAGTTCAAACCATCTGGGTTTTCAAGAATAGCATAATATTCGTCAATTGTCAGTTTGTTCCTAGGTGGATATTTTGGTCTGTCAGCTGGTTGTTGGAGACTGGGAAAACATTGATAAACGGTTGGTAAGGTTTCGAAAATGAAACTTTTTTCGAACGCACTTTGAGGAGTTTCCACAACATCTTCAATATCGTGTTTTGGCTTCTTATTGTTCCAGGTTACCGTTGAATTATCCCTGATCTTTTCATAGCGACGTTTTTTAGATTCAGTAAGAACCTCGATTTCTTGTGCATTAAACACGGAATGCAAACCACAGTTAAATGTATCACCCAATGGTTGCTTACCTGTTCTTCTTCTTATAGGCATTTCTTTAATCTTAATTGGTCTGTCTATTAGAGCACTATAAATATGTTTCGTAAACAGTTTTCCAAAGTTATGAAACTTTTATAAATATGTGCAGGCGTGCGCGGTCAAATTTGGTTTTGTCACGTGCAGTCTGTGTTGAATTTCAATTAAACGTCTAATATACATGTTACTTGGACTGCTGAATCTCACTGTTCAACCACCTTAGGATAAAGTCTCTTCAACAAGAAATGGTCCCATTCCGTGAAGGGTAATTCAACGGCTTTGTTCAAGATCAGCTTTCTCTTTGAATAAACATCAGCAAAATTGGAATAAGCTGAGATCATAGGAACACTTGGGATTTGGATCGTGTTTGTTGCCTTGTTGAGGAAATTGCTGTTCTTATCGATGTTTGGGTATGCTGCTTGTGGGATATCCACGTTTTTGAAAGAGGTCAACTGTTGCTCTTGCACTAAATTGAAAACAATGGTTCTGTTTGTGTTATCAAGAATGATCTTTGCTGGGAAATTCGTGATGTCTGCCAAGTATTGCGAGTACAGAGACAATCTGTTTTTGAGGAAGCTGAACACCTTGATTGGATATCTGAGCTGTTCTTTCTGTGTTTCCAGCTCTGCCACTTCTTGTTCAGACATTGAGGATTTGTTCTTACTGGAAAGAATGTCGTAGAACCTGATCACTGACTGTTCGGCCAGGGCTCCTTGCTTCCCACTGAACGAATACAAGAAGAAGAATCTTGTCTCTGGGAAAATCTCTCTCAAACTGGAAGCCACTGCGTTGAAATAAGCCATCAACAACTGCGACTCGAAGGATCTCTCACTGCTTGCGAAGGAGAAATGTTCAGGAAGAACCTCGGCGAACCTCTTGATGATGTAGAACAACATCTGGTTCTTGTTCGAAGGCTTGTTGTCTTTGTGAACACCGTCCAAATACTCCAAGACAAACTTCAAGTACAGCTCCAAATTGTTGAAATCCGATTGTTCGCCACTTGACAATTTCCCAAACACCAAAGTCCTAACATTGCCACGCAACTCGTTGTAAATCTCTCTGAGCATCTCAAAGTTGTACGGTTTGGTGTGGTAGGACTTGGTGCATTGGATGTAATACATGATCAACACGTACATGTACTCGGATAGAACCTTGGCTCTTTGGAAGTATGCGTCTCCGCCGTATTGGGCGACGATTGGCTGACAGTTGAAGATCTCGAATTGGTTCCCAAGGTAACTTTCAATGAACTGGAAGAATCTGTCCGAGATCTCAATGTGATCTTTCAAATTGTAAGGACCGTGATGAGTTGTGGTGATTGCTGTTTGGAAGATTTGGAACTTGGCGAAAACCAAAGAGATGTTTTCATGGAACTTCTTCGTATCGAAAGATTGGAAATTGTCCCTTGATTGAGCTTCGACATTGAAAATGTTGAAACTGATACGGAACTTGTTGAGGAATCTTAAACTCAATTCCAAATCTCTAGAGAGAAACTTGCCCGAATTGGTTCTGACCTCTTCATCCTGGGACTTCTCGTTCAGAATCACTTGTCCCACACTCAACAGAGCCTTGAACAACACGAAATTGGAACTAGCTTCTCTAAAGGTTAATCTCTGACAAGTCTCATACTCTTGATACAAATCCTCCTTCTCAAACCCGTTCTTGAATCTTTCCAACTTCCCCGGTTGGATTGCCGTCCAGTAAGTGTTCAGATATTTCAAACATTCAGGGTCAAGAACTATCTCGATGTATTCACCGTCAATCTTGGAGAAATCGTTCAATGGGATGTAATCTTGATGATGCTTGATCAACGCACTCAAACTGTCATAGGCTCCAGACTCGACGGCATAAGAAGGCTCTTCTTTCTGAGTTGGTGGTGCAGTGGTGGTGTTATCAGGCGTAACACTGACAGAACTGGCAGTGGTGGACGAAGTGTGTCTAGTGCTGCTCTCAACAGAACCGGCATTGGAAGGAGTATGCGACTCCCTGGTAATGGAGTTAATCGTCTGTGGAGGGAATTGAGGAGGCGGTAGGTTCTGATGAATAGGAGGGAAATTGTCTCTTTGAAGATTGATCTCCAAAGGTTGAGAAGTAGGTAGCGGCAAGTTGGACAAAGGATATCTGAAGCTCTTGGAGATGTAAGAATTCACCTCGTTATGATGGAAATGAGGCTGTTGGCCGGCACTGAAGCGTTCTTGATGGTTCTGCAACTCCATCTCATGTTGAGCCATCTGTTGTTGATGCTGTTGTTGGTACTGTAGCGCCAATTTCTCCTCTTGTTCCTGCTGTTGTTGATCCAGCGCTTCGATTCTTAACAAGTGGGCCTTCTGCGCTTCTCTTAGGGCGTCTCTTGCTGGCTCGTCAAGTGCCAAGTAGGCACAGTTTAATCTTGCTCTGATACAGTTCTTACATTCCGGTAATTGTTCATCACATTTGATTCTTCTTGACTTACAAGTGGCACAACCCAAATGGGAGTTTCTATGACGACGTCTAGAGGTGCGGAACGTCTTCTTACGAGCAGCTCCTTGTTCTGGGCTTAAATCTTTCAAAACCATCTGTTGAGGCTGATTTGGAGCTTGGTTTCTTGGTTGTTCTTGAACCCTGGTAGGAGGAGAAATAGCATTCTGTGTTGGAGCAACTTGTGAAGCATCTGGGGAAAGCTTGGCTCTCTTGGAGGAATTCATGGTGGCAATGGCATACAAAGGAATAGGGATATTCTTTGGATCATGAGTTGAAGCAGGCGAAGGAGATGGGAATTTCAAAGTGATTTGTTGCCCAACAACTGGAGCTCTGTTAGAAGAATCAAGATATGGGTTTGGAGGTGGAGGTGGAGGTGGAGTTGAAGCTGACTGTTGATACTGTGGATGATGAGAATAGTCAGTATGTTGCTGCGGTTGCTGTTGGTAAGGCTGAGGAAGGTATTGCGGTTGACCGTAAGCGCCCGGTGGATAGCTTGGATGGTAGCCTGGGACAGGTGGCTGCTGGCCGTAGTGGTGCGGGTAGTATGGATGTTGCTGTTGCTGCTGCTCGTTGTAAATAGGATATGGTTGGCTTGGAGGATAATAACCGTGTTGATGTGGTGGTGGGAGTACTGGTGCAGCTTGTTGGTAATGGTATTGAGGGGGCGGTGGAGGAAGAGGAGGAGAAGTAACACAGTTTTGTCCACTGTACCAAGTTTGTATTGGTGGCGGGGGAAGTGGTGCTGCTGCTTGATTATGAGGCCCATTAGAGATCCCATAATTCAACGCTGGAAGTTGAGTAGAAGCATTTGGCTGGTTGTTGTACTGGGGCTGCCCTCCAGGGGGGTTCGAAGAATTGGTGTTGCTTTGGTAAGACATTGCACTTCTCTTGGAGTCCGGGAAAAATTATATCTCTTGAATAGTGAGTGTGTGGTTTCTTTCAAGGTTAAAGTTGTTACTCTTACTTGGTAGTTTTTGTTTTTGTTGGTCGTTGAACGTAATTCCCAACTTCCAACCTTTCGTAAAATATTTACAGCACCGCAGGCTTAGCTCTTAGATCGGTGACCAATTCGTGTTTTGCAGCAAAAGTACGAGGCACTTCGTACATTTGTCGTATCCGTCGGCCGGGAAGTCGGGACTTTTCTTTTTTTCGGTTTTAACTTTGTAAGCTCCGCACGATGCCATCGATGCGCTTTGGCTTTCGCCTAATTAGAATCCTTATAAAGTCGTGTTGGACCCCTGAAACAGGGGATGGTTCGTAGTTTGATCAGTATTGTTAATACAAGATATTGATTTTTGGTTTTCAAGAAAACAGTACCACTTGTCCAACCAGATGTCCGGTTCTAGGACCTATAGTCTCTATTTCTCGAATCTCTAGCGCTGTTGAAAAATGTTGTCCCGGGTGCTGCTGCTGCTGCTGCTTGCAGATGCATGGACATGCATGTATCAAGGCGTATTCGCATCGGACAAATGCAACTTGGAATTCGCGGGTACAAAATTTTGGTGTAGATTTCTGCAGAATCAAAAGATGATCCGAGAATGTTATACGCTCATTTGAAATTCAAAATTAAGGACAAACTTTGAACTCACTCTCTAATTAAAGCTGGCTGAAGCCTCAAATCATATAGGCTGAGTCTGAGGTTCGGTAAGATCTGTTACTATCTTCATTCACGTAACAAGGATTAACGCTATTTCCTATTCGAGCCATTTCACGTTTCATGTTTGTTTCCAATCTCTCATCTCACGTTTCTTTACCTTCCAAATCAAGTAATTATCGCTAATCTTGTCTCAGGTCATTTTAGGAAATTCTCAACTATAAATATTCCCTATTACCCCTGTTTCTTCCAGTGATTGATTATTCTCTATTATATAGTACTTCATTTCATTATGAAGAATCTTAGGTTATCTCTGTACTAGTTACTTTAATTGTCCTTCTTTTATATTAACTCTAGCCGAGGTTCTTCTCGTCTTGGTTTGTCCAACAAACTAGGGCGCTTCCGTTGTGCTTCCGCAGAGAGGATCTCAACAGATCTAACTTTTGTGTTGAACAGATTGGGTTAATTCTCTTATGTTGATGTTTGACATAATTGATTCGTTATCCTATTAAAACCTATATAAATATTAATTCTAAACTAATGGGATTAACTACCCTTTATATAGTTTTAACAGGCTCTATTGATTATAGTGATTTTAAGGACCTGGAATATTCTAGAACAATATTATATGATGACTAAGCATTAGTAATCAATTAAGTTCTAGAATATTCTAGATCACAACTCAACAGATCTCAACA
>JAKTWX010000189.1:0-16256 GCA_030582275.1 Waltiozyma pijperi
GGAAAGCAAGTACTGTAGACGTTCGTGCTCTTGAAGCTGATGTTTCCGAACTTCAGGATCTTTGTACTTTCTTCCACGTTTCTTGGAGATCTGAGGCTTCCAAGGGTCAACGGTTATGGTCTTCAAGAAGTTCAACCTTATTCCATGTTCACACACTCTTTGAGATTTTTCACAGTTTCGACAATCTGGGAGTCGTTCATCACATTTGATATGTCTTGCACGACACGTGAGACAACCGCTTCTTGATCTGCTTTGTGTTGCTATCCTGGTCTTACGGTGGGGCTTGCCAGGGGCACCATCTTCTTTCTGCTTTGTTGGGCTGTTTTTGGTCCTGCTTGTAGATCGCTGCTTCTTCTTGTTATTGCTATTGTTGTTTTTGTTCTTGGATACCGTCATATTCGTATAAAATTTAATTGATGTGCCAAATGTATGAGATTTGCATCCGTGCATGAGGATACGATAAGACGACCTTGTGAGGATACGGTATAACGTAGAGGATATCCTAACCTATTTATTTATTGTTTTGAAGAAGTAACTGTGCTTGCTGAATGATCATCGCCCAAACTTTCAAACTTCTATCAAATCTTACATGATGGGTCCATCAAACTAGTTCTTGCAGATATTGACATCCTTTGGTTTTTCTCTGGGAGTGAGTGTTGTCTAAAATTTAACGGGTTTATTCGGCAACAAAATATCGGTACTCAATCAGAGGGGAAGTTCACTATTGTAGATGACAGCTCTCATAGCCCTTATAGGTTATAACGACGTAACAATGCTTTAAATGGGCCATATATCGTGATGTTTTGAGGTTTGTTTGTTTCTTTTCAGTGGTTGTATAAGTTCCAACTTTCCACTTTCAAGTGGCAAAGATACTGGCAAGTGGTATTTTAAAATTTAGTTCTCGTCCGAGAGATCCAGAGATCCACAACTACAGTGCACACGTGAGTTACCGAGTCCGGCCGAGACAGTGAAGCTAGCTTTCGGCCGAAAGCACGCACTAATTATTATGCTTTCCTCAGCCCTCAACACTCGGCTCTTCATTGATTGTTGCTTATAAGTTATATGACCATGGTCAATTGCCTGGCAGGTTTTAAATCTTTAATAAGTCAAGAACTTGACCACAGCTCTACAATTAACTGGAATGAATTATTCAGTCAAGATCGTACTCAAGACCATAAATACTTCCAATCATAAGTTAGCTAGCTCATGGATCTGATTTCAACCGTACTCAAACTTGTAAGCTAATTAACACGGATCATAGTGATAGACCAATTTCAATAGCCATACCATGGATAACACAATCGAAGATGTCGGATCCCAGAGTAAAATACACCCGAAAATATATTTTAGACTCTTCAGATTTGCGCATAGGAGTGGGACCGGAACAGGACCGGCGTCGACGCGGAACATAAAACTCCATTATAGAGAGAGACTCTGAGCAAATGAATTTCCGCCATCTATATATTTTCGTTAGGGGCACGAACTTCTCAAAATTAGATGACGAATATCAAAAATGGTGCAGTAGGCAAAATTATTTAAAAGTGGAAGGACATGTACTACACAGTATCTGGTGCAGAAATATTCGTCAAAGCACAGAGTTTTGTCCAAAAACTTAAAAGTATGATAACTGGATTATAAAGAACATTGTGTGAATGAAATTTTTGCAGAACATACAAACGTAGGGTATAACATTATTAGTATGTTTTGAATGAATATTATTTGTAAAAAAATCTGAAACATTGATACAAACACCCATATTTGGAGAGAATTCTTCACTTTTGTCCATCTCATTTCTTGTTCTGAACCGCATGGACAGTAAACAGAAGCTGCTTCGTCATCTTTGTTTTTTTCTGCTCAGCCCAAGGGCAGAGCCTTTTTGCATATGCTTTGCGTTTTCTAACATACGAGCTGAAAATGCGGAAATTTTGCAAAACAAACATTCGTCATCTTCCTAACGAAAATGCGTTCTATATATCGTATAATTCAACTCTCAAAATTTCGAGTCATGGGTGGTACTAGAAAGCTGACCAGCTTTGACCTTGCGAGGGATGTAAATGCATATCAAGTGACAAAACATCTCGGGAAATCACAGTCAACTTATTGGATTTTTGGACTTGGTTTTGAAAATTTCAAAACCAGTTGTTGACAGTTGGATATTGATTATTCTTTTGACAATATTTCTAGTTTAGACTAGTGATACTCAGTATCTTTTTTAATAATTATCAAAGCGCTTGTCTTTCATGATCAAATATTGATACATGCGCATAGAAATATGTTGGACAAAATTCTGAAATGATATTTGTCCTGTCCATACGCAAGAATAAAAAACTTTGATTTTTTTGTCCGAATCTCCCTGCCTCTTTTGTCCGTGCAAAATCAAATCTCAAAATTTTTCCGGACATGTAAAAATTCGTGAGTCGCTGCTGCTGCTCCCCGCATGTCCAATACGTTTTTAATTCAAGTTTAGATCACATGATACAAATTAATCTCATTCTAAATAGTTTCACAGGGTATTTAAAGGAAAAAACACACCTCGTCAGCCAACAGAGGGACTTTACATTTTGAATATTTCGCAATTATAAAAACATATAATCAACATTGGGGTATAGTTCATATTTTCACTTTTACCATGGCGCGCAGAAAAGTCTCACCTAGAAAAAGTCCCACCATGGTAAAAAATCCAAAAAAAGTCCCATGGTCGTTTGACCGCCAAAAAAAGTTCCATAGCCAAAAATGAAACTTAGCGCTGATCTGTTTTGCAACAGTTTTCACGTGACAAATTTTGACTGCAAAAGGAAGAAATGTCCGGATTCAGCAAAAGTTGCATTGTTCCGCTTTTTCGTTGAAAACTCGGGGAAAAAACTTCCTAATTGGGAAACAGATCCCCTCCTCAGAGTGTGATCTTGTTTCCAAAATTATTTATTGAACGAAATTACCCGCATCGAGATTGAAAATTCACAAGGGCAAATTCAAGTGATAGGGTAAAAATCAAAATCAAAGGATCATCAGTTTGGAAGAAGAAACACAAATACGGTATAAAACCAACCCAATTCCCCATCTTTTTGAAAACGTCACTGAGATTTTGAATTGAACCAGTTTAATCATCCTCACGTAAACCACAAACCACACTTTACACAATGTCTACCGAAGGTCAAATCATCACATGTACCGCTGCTGTTGCTTGGGAAGCCGGCAAGCCATTATCCATTGAAGAAATTGAAGTCTTACCTCCAAGAGCTCATGAAGTTCGTATCAAGTTAGACTTCTCCGGTGTCTGTCACACCGACGCCTACACTTTATCTGGTCAAGATCCAGAAGGTGCCTTCCCAGTTATCTTGGGCCACGAAGGTGCTGGTGTTGTTGAATCTGTTGGTGAAGGCGTCACCTCTGTTAAGGTTGGTGACTCTGTCATTGCCTTGTACACTGCTGAATGTAAGGAATGTAAGTTCTGTAAGTCCGGTAAGACCAACTTGTGTGGTTCCGTCAGAGCCACCCAAGGTAAGGGTGTCATGCCAGACGGTACCTCTAGATTCAGACACAAGGCCACCGGTAAGGAAATCTTACACTTCATGGGTTGTTCCACTTTCTCCCAATACACCGTTGTTGCCGATGTCTCTGTTGTCGCCGTCAACCCAGAAGCTCCAAAGGACGTGACCTGTTTGCTAGGTTGTGGTGTCACCACTGGTTACGGTGCCGCTATCAACACTGCCAATGTGCAAGAAGGCGACACTGTTGCTGTGTTCGGTGCGGGTATCGTCGGTTTGTCCGTCGTGCAAGGTGCTGTTGCCAGAAAGGCCTCCAAGGTCATCGTCATTGACATCAACGACAACAAGAAGGAATGGGCCGACAAGGTTGGCGCCACTGATTTCGTCAACCCAACCAAGTTGCCAGAAGGTAAGACCATTGTTGAGCATTTGATCGAGATGACCGACGGTGGGTTGGACTTCACTTTCGACTGTACCGGTAACGTCACCGTCATGAGACAAGCCTTGGAAGCCTGCCATAAGGGTTGGGGTCAATCCATCATCATCGGTGTCGCTGCCGCTGGTAAGGAAATTTCCACCAGACCTTTCCAATTGGTCACCGGTAGAGTCTGGAAGGGGTCTGCCTTCGGTGGTGTCAAGGGTAGAACCCAATTGCCAGGCTTTGTTGAAGACTCCTTGAACGGGATCTTGAAGGTTGAAGAGTTCATCACCCACAGACAACCTTTGGCTGAAATTAACGAAGCTTTCCACGACATGCACAAGGGTGAATGTATCAGAGCTGTTTTAACTTTGCAAAACTAGCAATTAAATCCAATTGATTTAGTTAAGAGCAAGTTGTGAAGTGTGAGTTTGTGCTATAGAGGGAATTTGTATATGAAGGAGTAAATTTAATGAAGAAATGTTGACCATTTTAAGACTACCTACCAGCCATGTAATTCATAATGTAGGCCTGCTATATGGGCTATAGCGTTCTTTAACCGATATATCACTGCGATACTGTTTTTAGTATATACCGCAGATCTAATATGACCATTGACAGCTATAAATAGCCTGTGATATTTCCCCAGAAAATTCGCTTTAAAGCTCACGTATCACTACATTTTCTAATTCAAAAGATTCCAGCTACAACTACAAATATGTCTTCAATTTCAACTAAAGATCAAACCTACTACACCAACAACAAATACGACCCTTCAATCTCTAACACTCACAGATGGAGAACCGTTGAAAATTGCAGTGAATTTATGATTCCATTTATCAAACCAACAGATAAAATCCTTGATGTTGGTTGTGGACCAGGGACAATCACTACGTCTCTTGCTAAATATGTCCCCCAGGGTCAAGTGTACGGGATTGAACCAACAGAGGGATTATTTCAGGAAGCTAAGGATCTGTTACATCAACAAGAACAATCTTCCAAACATATCAATAATGTAAAGTTTGAATTGGGGTCAGCTTTCAAGTTGCCATACGAAGACAATTCCTTTTCCATAGTCCATGCTCATCAAGTGTTAATTCACTTATCTGATCCAATAAAAGCCCTTCAAGAGATGATTCGTGTCATCAAACCAAACGGTTTAATCTGTGTTAAAGATTGTGAATTGAACTCAACGATTATTTATCCATACTCTGAACCTTTGGAATACTTCATGAAGGAAATCATGAGCTCAGTGAACACTAAAAGAAACGCTGCTTCATTGCATAAACAATGGATCTACGAAGCTAATGAGAAATACCGTACTACTGAAACCACCACTACTAAAACTTCATTGGAATTAGTTCAACATTCCGCTATCAGTTGGTGTAACTCTACAACCGAACAAAGAAAATCAACAGCTGATATGTTCATTAAGAGATGTTTACAATCTGAAAACTTCATCAAGGATACTAAATTCACTAAAAATCAGATCGTGGAAGCTTGGGAAAATTGGTCTAAAGATGAAACAGGGGTTAATTTTAGTATTCATGGTGAAGTTGTCATTAGAAAGATTGAACATTGAGATAATATATATGATTAAATAAGTATTTGGTATAATTACAGCATAACAGCACTGTAAAACGTTAGCCTACAGTTATCTACATACTTTTACCAATATTGATCAGAGAGGAGACGTTGTAGTATAACGTAGCACATTTGTTAATTTGATAGACATTATAGACGTGGACATGGACCGGCAATTTTGACGTGCATATGTCCAATTTTTGAAATGTCCAAAGCTTTTTAATTTCAAATTTGTCCCCAAAATTATTTGTCCGTCCAACTATCATAAGCTACAGCAGCTCTAAATCACGCCTACTATTTCATTCGCTCTATATATAAGCTTTGTTAATTATACTATACACACAAATCATAACCCAATTAAACTAAAACAAAACCACATAATTCCTTTTTTTTTGCCAATCCGATTTTCTTTTCTCTTTTCTCTTTTTAAAACTGTTGTTGTTGTAAATGCAATTGTTGTTGTTGACTTAAGCCAGCGTTCTGGACAAACTCACCGTTATTGTTATTGTTGAATTGACTGTTGTTGTTATTAGAGTTAGATGAGGAGGATGAGTTGTTGTTACTGTTGCTGTTACCTCCAACTCTACTACCACCACATCTTAAACATGAAACGTTCTTAGCGAAATTATGATATTGACATGTTTCCAAGGGACATTTCCAATCACCGGCTCTGAATGGGACAGATCTGTTATTATTATTGTTCTGGCTTTGGCTTTGATTGTTATTATTGTTGTGGGATTGGTTGTTTGAGGATTGAGATTGGTTGTTGTTACCGTTATTGTTATTATTATGCATGTGGTTCATGTTATGTTTCTTGTTACCGTTATTATTGTTATTAGAGTTTTGGTTATGGTTATGGTTGTGGTTTTGATTTTGGTTTTGGTTTTGATTCTGGTTGATGTTTTGATGTTGTTGTTGCTGCTGCTGTTGAGGAACATGTTGATGCTGTTGCTGTTGAGGTATTTGCTGTGAGCCTTGATGTTGTTGGTTCAAGTTGGCATTATTGTTGCTGTTGAAGTTAGGTTGGCTCTGCTCCTGGATAGCGACTGCAGTGGAAGCAGGGAAAGAGCATCTGAAACAAGCAGTTCTTCTTTGGAAGTTGGAGAAACCACAGCTTGGACAGTTCCAGTCACCAGGTCTTGGTCTGTTCTTTGATTGTGGGAAGGCAGTTAAGATTTCTTGAGCACGGTCCAAGATTCTGGCACTGGATGGTTGGATTTCAATAGCAGAGTCGTTCAAGTAGCGACCGTTCATACCCAAAGCTTCAGCGGCTTCTTCGTGTGTGGAGAAGACAACAAACCCCTTACCTGTTGGTTTGTGTTGTTCTGGGGTCTTCAAAGTCCAAAAGGCGATAGGACGACCACCGTAGCTGGTGAACCACGACTCCAATTCAGATTGGGTGGTGTCGTATGGCAAGTTACTGAGGTGTAACACCTTGGATCTCTCAGAGAGGAAACAGCGAATATCCAACTTGGAATCAAAAGGTCTAGTCAAGACGTCTGGATGTTCCTCAGAAGGCTTGGACTTCTTAATCATTTGGATCAACAGCTTAGTCAAGATTTGCACTTCTTGTAAGGCGGTTTTGTGCAAGACGCCGACATTGCTGTAGTTGAAAGGATAGTCCAATTCGACTTCCAAAGCAGTGAGAACATTGCCCAAATTACCAACAGAGTAACTCAAAGTTTCAGGATGATGGACTTGCCATTTCAAATATTCGTTCTTCAAGGCGAAACATTTGGAGTGTTGCAAGTAGGCTGGCAAGACAACGTTTAAGTCACGGGCTTCTCTTGGCAACACGACACGTAAGTCCCAAGCGTCATAAGTGATGAAGATGAAATCAGCAGATTTGGATAAGATGTAAGTTTGAATGGAGTTATCGATTTGGGTAATGGCGTCCTTGAAAGAGATCAAATCAACAGCAGATGATTCCTGGGTTGAGACAGCAACGGTAGAAGCAGAAGTAGCTGATGGGATGTTCATAGCTAAGGCATCAACCCATTCACCAGTGGTAGTAGGAGCCATATTGATAGACCTGACTGGCTTGATACTGACCGAATCATTGAAAACTGATTGGTAGTCAGCGCCAGAGACAATATTCCATGCGATCTCAGTGATCTCATTGTGGTCTGGAGAGATCAGAAAGTTACCATTGCTGGAATTGGAGTTAGAGTTGGTGTTGGCTTGGGCGGCTAAAGAAGATGAAGATAAAGAAGTGGTGATGTGTAGACCCACATAGTAGAATTCTGGAGCGTTAGTCATGATGGGGTTCCAAAGCTAACAAGATTGTTTGATTAGAAGGGAGATATATGTAATGAATGTGGTTTTGAAGTTGCCAATTTATGAAATCAGTCAATGAAAAAGGGAAAGAACAATATTAGATATGCAGATGCAAATAATGAATGCAAAATAAATAAAAGAATGATGTCGATGAAGCAAGCAAGATGATCAGACGAAAGCAAAAACAAAAGCAAAAAAGGGAGTCTGTGATAGTTGCCTATTCTTCAAAATGTCAAACTAAAGAATCGTCACTGATATTCTTCCTAACTAGCTAAGTAGCCTCAGACAGTTTAATATTTTCTGATCTTTTGTTGTTTTTCTGATTTGAAATTTTGAAAAATCCAATATTTTGCAGGCGCGCGCGCGACCGCCGCCCAATTTCCAACCGTAAAATTTTCGATCTCAACGCGCCTGTCAGAAACCCACGGCAAAACTACAGATATACAGCCGTGTGAATCACGTGATGGGACTGAGGGCTGGAATCAGATGTAAGATGTAAGGAACATAGAGTTCTATAGTCAACTTATTGACCTATGTAACGCGATTTAATGTGTAGTTTCACTTGTATATTTGATAAAGATCGGCTTCGTTTGCATCAATAAACTTCTTGAAACGTATATTCATCCAGCTTAACGGTTTCTACGGCGTGACCTTCTGTTGTTTTCTTTCTCCCAATCAAATGTACCATCCAAGTATCTTCCAATGATCCAATCCAATGCAGTGATTGAAGAATCAAAGAGTGCACTATTTTGGTACCACTTTGTGAAAAGAATGACATATATTCTGTCATCCTTAATATTGCACAATTGTTCAGGGGTGATGTTCTCCTGTAAGTACCGGTTGAAGTCTTCATTTATCAGATTGTAAGCATCAATTGGGTTCTGGTAATGACTGAACATCTGAATGTACTCTTGAACTAAGTACTTAGCTTCTTTGTAGTTGAGTCCAAAGGCAAGTACCCCATAATAAACTTTCTGCAAATCTCTCGAAGTATATCCATTTCCCCTAAAACCAATCATCGGTTCTGCAATCGGAGTTTGAACTTCAACATTTGCACTTGGGGTCTCAAAATAATCATCAGCAGCATTATTGAACTTTTGCGTGGAAACACACACAGCATCGACTATTGGTTTCTCATTCTCAGACTTCACGACGACAATATCCTTAACATCACGGTCTGGAGAATCTGGAGGAGTGTGCAATCCACCAGTCGTGTTCACTAAAGAGCCCTTAGAAGTAGGCGCTTGATTGGACTGATTGGTGAATAACTCCTGGTGTTTAATTGGCTTGTATGTTGAAGTGATACCGGTTGTTGAAGGAGTTTTATTAGAGACAGAAGGTCCAGACCATGCAACAGCTTTCGTTGGCTCAGTTGGGATACCGGGTTTCATATTGTGGGTTCTTCTACCGCTTATTGGTCTTTCCATAGGTGGAAACAGGAACTGTTGGTGTTGATTGGAGATGTTTGGGGTTGTTTGATGGGATTCTTCAAAAGCTAACGCCTGGTAAGGATTGGTTTCTGGGATTCTGATTTGATTCTTAGAAGGACCGGCTTGATCCTTGGCTTTTGCAGCTTTCTGGGCAACGCTTGTGTCCTTCTTAAGTGGGAGAGACCTCCTAAACACGAAATCACCGTCTTCTTGGAGCTGAGACAATAAACTTTCCACAATAGTTTTGAATCTTTCGACTTTAAAGGCCATTCTATTATCATTCACCAACTTCTTCAAAACGTCAAACTGCTCTGAGTCCTTGATTTTAGCCGGAAGAGATTTAACCGCTTTTTGGATCTGTTCTTCTGAGGAGCAGCTCTGCACTTTGCTCAGAAGCCCTTCAATCAGTTGATCTTTCATCTCATTCTTAGCACCTTGTTTACCCTTTGATTTGGACCCAGAATCCAAAGTCTTAACAACAACAGCACAAATGATACGTTTCCTTAAAACATTCAACTCGTCCAGCCAAATAGCATCGGCATCAGGCAACATACATTGAGTGTAATAATTCAACACAGTTTCATCTTTCAACTGAAAGATTTCATAAATGGCTCCAAGGTATCTCTTGATGAGTATTCTTTGTAGTACTTCTTCCTTGATTTGGACAACTTCAGATTTGGTATGGTCTGAGCCAAGTTTGATGATATCGAAGATATTGTGACTAATGTCTTTACCCTTGTATAAAATCCTATCATCTGGGGAAATTGAACTACTAACATTGGACTTGTTCATGGTATTGATAGGTGTGATTTCAAAATTTACAGTGAAAATAAGGTGATAAGTTAATTAGAGTTGTTTGAATTGATCAGACAAGAAAGCATCCATTCTGCATTTTTATAGAATCTTGGATTGCTCAGTTATCAATTCTAACAAGGGCCATATTTTCATTGATTCCCTTGTTTGGCTCAGCTCAGAGACTTTTGAAAACTATACGATCTTTGCAGCCAAAAGCCAAAAGCAGCTAACAGCTATCGATTGTGTCAAAGTCTGTCATTTCGCAACGGTCGAATTCATATCGGTATTCGCGAAAGTACTTCAACCACGGGTGACACAAATCGAGTTTTTTTGAAATTGACACCTGAGTTGGATGGTTTGGCTACAACTATATTTCATCTCGCAGAATTTATAAGCTGGCTTGGCATATCTTTGATTTACTAGATCAACCAGCTTAGACGTTGGATCGAATAATTACGAAGTATATTAACATTGTTTTGTGTGTTGTCAACACGTTCGAAGTTGTCAACTTCCATGAAAATAAAGGTGGACGTTATTTTACAGTTGAACGTTGAACCGGGGGATATATAATAATATTTCAAACCGAGTGTGCGTCCGACGCGTCCGAAATGAATGCGCGAAATTGCAAACATAATCTTACACAATCGCGCAACCTGCCTACCAGTTACCGTCAGCGCTCCGTGGGGTGCGGACCCCGTTCGGTTTGTTAATTTAAATACTGTGGAATTATAAATATTGGTTTTATAAGTAATTTCAGTGTTCAGACTCTGGTCTAATAAGTCAACAGGAACTGTAATGACTCGGAGTCCTAACTCCTTAATAGCCGAATAAAGCCGAATACAAAACTCCTTTTTTCTCAACTTCAAGAAATATGGCGCGAACTGTGAATTCTGCCATAGATTATCGGTAAATATTGAAGTTCCGCTGATCTCTCAATTTTTGTAACGGCCACGCAGCTCGTCGCCAATTCTTTTCAAAATATCAAATTATTGGTAAACAAATAGTAGTAGATCAAGGAATGCTAAATGAATGTTTAAAAGCTGATTACTCCTGACTCAAGACAACCATTAGTACACACAGTATCACTAACCACATGAATTGAAAATATACACCTACCCCAGAGCTCTCAATATGATGCTATATAACCCCTTGAAAAAGTGAGATCATTGATTCTCATGTTACTGTAAATCATCCAACATAGGGCTTCAAATCCTTCACACAAACAAAACAGTCCTCTCTGTCATAATCCCTCATGAATCAATATCTCAGTTTTTCTGATGACAATGAATGAAAGAAGAAAAGACCAATTAAGACCATGACACGTTTCACAAATCTGTTCTTTGCCTCCTTAATTTCAATATGACGTATGAGTTGACCAATTCATCACTACATAACTACCTACTCATATTTCCTTAGATAACTGATACACTCTCTCGAATTTACACACATCCATTACACTCACAATGTCCACATCTAGAAGAGCCTCTGTTGGAGAAACAAATCAAGCTGCAATTGCTGTATCAGCAGCAGCACCACCTCTAACCACCAGAACCTCCTCAGACTCTGAAAAGAAGGAGCTATTGAACGTTGACACAAATGAAATCACCGATTCATCAGACAAAGAAGCACAGTTACAATCAGATGACCTTGAGAATCAATTAGACGAAGGCGGAGAAGCAGAAGAAGAACAAGGGTCAGTGTTTGGCGCTGATAGAGGTAAGCTCAAGAAGGGTCTCAGTCAAAGACATTTACAAATGATCGCCTTAGTTGGGGTGTTCGGCACAGGTATCTTTCTCTTCTCAGGGTCAATCCTACATACCGCAGGACCATTAGGTACATTGTTATGTTTCATGATCATTGCTTTGATCGTTGGGTTGAACCAAACGTGCGTCGCTGAAGTGGCATGTCTTGTCCCCGTGACGTCTGCAACGGTGAGACATCTTGAACAGTTTGTCGACCCAGCATTGAGTTTCTCATACGGTTGGATCCTAGTGTGGGATTGTGTTATTCCTGCTGATATCTCCGCTGCTGCTTTGATCATTTCTTATTGGGAGACGAACATTCATCAGGGTGTTTGGATCACTCTTATCATCTTAGGGGTCGCTGCTTCCACTTTCCTACCTATCAGACACTATGGGGAGATGGAGTTCCTATGTGGTGTTCTTAAGCTTGTGCTTTTGCTGACATTGATAGTCACCAGTATCGTCATCACCACAGGGAAGGCGACTAGCCAAGGGACAGCTATTGGTTTCAAATATTGGTCCGCTCCGTCTGGTCCTTTCCAAGAATACCTCACTACGGGTTCATTGGGGAGATTTGCAGCTTTCTACAAGGGATTATCTGGCGTCGTGTTCTCATTTGGAGGGGTCCAATCGGTGCCAAATTTAGCAGCGGAGGTGACACATCCACGTCGTGCTATCTTCAGATCTTGTAAACGTGTTTTCTACAGAGTCTCCGCTTTGATGATCCTCACTATCTTCTGTCTTACTCTGATCATTCCTTCCAACCACCCATCGATCACTTCTTCCGCAGGTGGGGCTGAGTCCTCACCTTTCGTCATTGCTATGAAAGAAGCTGGGATCAAAGGCATGCCACATTTCATCAATGCGATGGTTTTAATGTCTGCGTTTTCCTCAGCTTGTGGAGATGTTGTTGCCGCTTCCCGTACTTTGTTCGCCTTAGCAGTGAAGAGACAAGCCCCACAATTGTTCTTGAAGACTTCTAAGAGTGGGATTCCATACTGGGGGTGCGCCTTCTGTCTCTTGTTCAGCCCTTTGGCTTTCATGGGGTTATCACAGAGTGGTGCAGTGGTGTTTGGTTGGTGTCAAGATTTGATCTCTGCTAATCAATTGGTTGGCTGGATCTTGATCGCATGGAATCACATCGCACTTGGAAGAGCTATGAAGTGTCAAGGTTACAGTAGAGATCGCTTACCACATACTATTTCCTTTGCCCCAGCTGCTGCATGGATTTCGGGAATAGCTTCTTTCATTTTGTTATTAACAGCGGGTTTCCAGAACTTTGTCCCTGGACATTTCGAATGGTCTTCTTTCATAACTACTTATTTCATCATCCCTTTGACTTCCGGGTTGTTCATATTCTGGAAACTGTTCAAGAAGACTAAATACGTGGCTCCAAACGATATTGATTTAGCCGCTTTGTTCAGAGATGTTGAAGAAAACCCAGAACCTCCTTACAAACCTCTTAAAGGTTGGAGATGGTTGACGATTATTTGGTCATAGAAGTATAACATAAAAGCTAGCATTTACACACATTAACGTCTTCATCATATAAGTAGGATCTGTGGACTGACACATAATTCGAATATTATTCGTCATTCAGGGTTATATTTAGCAGCTCAGATAACAGCTGTGGTGGAAATTAGTCGATTTGACGCATAAAATTAAATCTCGGTTAGGTCACGTGAGTTTAGCATCGAACATGTAAATCTTTGTAGAAAAGATATAATTAAGCGCTTCATCATGTAAACACCCGAATTAAAGCCCAAGACCTAGCCACCAAAAAAAGGAAACATGAATCTTTGATCTTGCATATTATGGTTGCTTTTGATGACGTCCATAGTTGATCAGAATATATTGGTACTTGATTATGTGCCACACAGACTCCACAGTTCAAATGCCCAGAGCTGAGCTGGTAGTACGCTGCTAGCTGTGTTGAACAATGAATTTATTTGACATGGCACTAATATCCCAGAACGGTAAAAATGGAAATTTCGGTTTGATTTCAGCAGATCACTTCAATATTAGTGGCTTCCACGATACGGTTTATTGTGGTGGGACATTAAGTTAACTGTGAACTCTTGAGACAGAAGAAGTATTTAAGTCATTAGTATCCTCAAGATGTTCCACTCATCTATGAAAAGAGAAATATATTACTTCCCTTCATCATCATCAAATATCATTCGGATATAATATCATGACCTTAAAGGCTACGATCTCTAAAGCGATCAGCTCAAGCTCCGAGAAGGAGCCAACCTCCATCACAGACACTAAACAACAATTCGTTGATGTGGAACAACAGGAAATTGAATCCGGAGAAGACTCAGACTCTTCCTCTGTCTTCGGTACCGATCGTCACCAATTGAAGCAAGGTTTAGAACAAAGACACATCCAGATGATTGCCCTAGTTGGTGTGTTTGGTACTGGTATTTTCCTCTCCTCGGGTGGTGTTTTGGCCCTAGCTGGTCCGGCAGGGATGCTTATTGCTTACTGTATTGTTGCTGGTATTGTCGGTTTGAACCAGATTGCCAATGCCGAGGTGTCTTGTCTCTTACCTGTTTCCTCCTCTACGGTTAGACAATTGGAACAGTTTGTTGATCCTGCTTTGGGGTTCGCTTACGGCTGGATCTGTGTTTGGGGGTCTATCATGCCTGGTGAGATCTCTGCTGCTGCTGTGGTTGTCTCTTATTGGACTGACTTGTCTCCAGCTATCTGGATCTCCATCATCATCGTGGTGATTATTGCCTTGAACTCGTGGAGTATCAGATTCTACGGTGAGGTTGAATTCACCTTTGCCATGCTCAAGTTGTTGTTGCTGGTTGGCTTGATTATCGTTTCTATTGTTATCACTGCGGGCGGTGGTCCAGAAGGTGGCGTTATCGGGTTCAAGTACTGGCACGAACCTGGTCCTTTCAACAAATATTTGACCACTGGTAGCTTGGGGCAATTCGCTGCCTTCTGGAAGTGTCTCTCTGGTGTTGTTTACTCCTTTGGTGGTGTCCAATCCATTGGAAGTCTCGCTGCCGAGGTTAAGCATCCACGTCGTGCCATTTTCAGAGCCTGTAAGCGTATCTTCTTTAGAGTCACCACGCTTATGATCACCACAGTTTTCCTCTTGACCTTGATCATTCCTTCAAACAACAAGACCATCTCCAGTGGGACTGGTAATGCCAAGTCGTCTCCATTCGTCGTTGCTATGAAAATTGCTCACATTAAAGTCCTGCCACATATCATAAATGCTGTTGTCTTAACCTCAGCTTTCTCCGCTGCTAACTTGTCCATGGTTTCCGGTTCTAGAACCTTGTTTGCCCTTGCTGTTAAGCATCAAGCTCCAAAGATCTTCCTGAAGACCAACAAGCGTGGTATTCCATACTGGGGCTGTGCCTTTGTTGCCATTTTCATGCCATTGGCTTATATGAACCTTTCCACTTCCGCTGCTAATGTGTTTGGTTGGTTCCAATCTTTAACCTCAGCTAATTTGCTAATTGGTTGGACTTTCATCTCCTGGAACCATATCGCTATGTCCAGAGCCATGCAAGCCCAAGGTATCTCAAGAGACAGGCTACCACACAGTGTGATCTTTGCCCCATACGCTGCTTGGATCTCAGGGATCGCTTCCTTCGTCATCTTGTTAACTGCTGGGTTCCCTAATTTCGTGCATGGGCATTTCCAAATTTCATCTTTCTTCAGTTCTTACTTCATCTTACCTTTGACTGCTGGGCTATACCTTTTCTGGAAGTTCTTCAAAGGTACCAGATATTGGAGACCAGAAGAAGTCGATTTGGCTTCTTTGTTCGAGGATGTTGAACAAAACCCGGAACCACCTTACGAACCTTTAAGAGGCTGGAGACTCTTGACTGTGCTATGGTCTTGATTGTGTCTTGATCCTATCATTGTTGTGTCATAGTACTTAAATTAGTTTTAAATAGATCTACAAAATGTATGAATATTCAGTATTAGTCAGAGATATCTAATTATCAAAACTCAATTTACTTTTGAACCCCTTGACACCATTCCCACTCGCCCATGATTTCAAAACTAACACGGCATACCAGATAATCTCCGTAAGGCTTGATTGAGAAGTAACAGGTAATTTCAACATGTTCTTATGCTGATCAGATTCATTTTGAGTTTCCCAAATGTGGAAAATATCAGAGTATTGTTTCATAATAGTCCACATTGATAGATGTTTATCTCCGAATGCGATACATTGATCAGACATAGTTTGGTACTTGAACAAATCTGTGACTTGGTTCATTATCACGGAGTCCAATTTGATAAGACCTTCATGGTGATGTTGTTGATCCTGAGCATAGTGTGAGAGTAATTGATCACGTCTTGATTGGTTTGACTGGATTGTAAGCTTGTAAGATTTGATGAGACGCGTTGCCAGGACACTTTTCAACTGATTCAAAAGCGAGATGAGATGAGAGTATGGATGATTTGATGAAGGAGATGAACTCTGTAGATCCAGAGTTGCTAATATCGAGTCGATTTGAGTGATAACAGACTTCCATTTCGTTCTGTT
>JAKTWX010000190.1:3542-16205 GCA_030582275.1 Waltiozyma pijperi
AGTCTGGAAATCAAGAACCAAATCATCCAACCATTCAGGTCTCTCAACATATCCAACACTGCCATTCTGGAAAACTTTAGTGTTATATCTTGGTCTGGCTTGATTATTGTACAAAGCAGCGTTGACAGCAGTAGGGGATCTCGATGCGGGTATAACTTGAGGCTGAGGTTGAGACTGAGGCTGAATTCGTGGTTCGTTTGGCTCCTGAGCGGAAGTTGCTGCTAATACAGCAAAAGAGTTTGTCTTCATCTTGGTCCCATTTCTTGACACAACAGTGGCGGGATTGTTAGGCTTCATAGCAACAGAAGATGGGGAGTTCATCTCAGCATCAGGTTGAGTGGCAAAATTCCAATTCTTGAAGCACTCTTGAAGAAGGTGTCTATTGATCCCTGATTTCTCCACGATCATATTAAAGGAGTACCCAAGAGATTGCAAATCAACAACAGCCTCGTACAGCATCGATGATATATCCTGCTGTGATAGTGAAGATTGATAGGAGCTTGGTGGCGTGACATTGGTTGCTATAGGGGTGGAAATCTCAGATGATGATGGTGATAGCTCTATAACTGATGGCTTACTTGCGGCAGCAGCGGCAGCTTTCTTCTTCCTAGCTATGGATTCAAGGAGGGCCTTTCTTTTAGCTTGAAGTTCAAGCTCTAGTGATTCTTTAGCTGAGATACTCATGGCTGGAATCATGGGCGGATGATGTGTATAACTGATAAGTGATTCTTTTCTTGGACAAAGGTATTTGAGAGATTTCAAGGAGTGGTGGAAATTTGAATAAAGGGGGGAACTGTAGTTGCAACTAAGCTAGATAAGTGGTGATATGATCGATTCGCGTGACTCTTTGAATATATGAGATTTAAGGTATATGCTGAATAATGCTATTTTAAGCCTTCTTAAAGAGAAATGTAATGCTAGTTTCTGATTTAACTGAGTCTTGAAAGTTGAAGATCCTTAGTTCTGCGTTGTATCTCTTGTTTATTTGTGGTTGTCAAATTAATTAACAATTTTTTGTGAAATTGCTGATTCCACGTAGTCGCGGTAATTCTGATCTCTCATGCGCTGCGATTTGGAATAAATTCAAAAAAAAAAAATTCTCCCGGGGGCGAGTCGAACGCCCGATCTCCAGATGACAATGGAGAGATCCTTTACAGTCTGACGCCTTAAACCAACTTGGCGACCGAGAGGAAATTTGCAACATTGAAAATATGACTAAGAAACCAATGCTGCAGTGGCTTAGTCAGAGATTAGTCAGCCATATTGAGTAGCAAATTGCATAAACGATGGATAATATTGTGCACAATTGAGTTGAAGCCTCTACTTACTTTCTTTCGACCATAAGAAGCTAAGACTCTCAGTTCAAGAACCATATCAATTCACCCCAATCATCACAATTGACTTCCTGATGTCAGAACCAGGAACCCCATCAGAATCTATCTCTCAAGCAGACTCCTTTTCAGGTACAGATACCACCAATAACAACAACAGCAACAACACTCCTTCTGAATCTCAAATATCCTTCAAGAAACATCAAAAGATCAAGAATGAGATAAACTCTCAACGTCGTCAGGCCTTGAAGCAGTTCTATAAGCTACAGAAACAACAGGAACAGCTTCAATCGAACCCTTTACCACAAACAACTCTTCCTAACACAGCTTCTCATTCGCATACAACACACTCAGACAAAGACACAACAACAACAACAACACAAGATAGCGATGATGAATTAGAGGAAGAGATACGATCAGGGAAACCATTAGCTGACATTGATTTACAAACCTCCCAGTTCAAAGACATTCTAAAACACGTGAATAAGCTCAGCTCCAGTGTCAATTTGATCAACTCAGACATCAAGAATATCATTTATAACAACTACTATGAGCTTATCAAGTTGAACGATTTTCTCAAAGATATGAGCGAGGGGAAAGCCATGGAGGGCGTCAGAGTCGATAGTGTCAGTGGTGGCAACGGTGGGTTACTTGAGATGTTGAAAGGTTTGAATAAGTCTGCTATTGAGAACGGCTCAAGTGTCACTAAGACCAGTTCAACATTACAAGTCACAGATCTCAGCAATTTGGACCAATTACAGAGCTTAATGGACTCCATTAAGACGTTTAATGAGAAGGAGACCACTGCAGCAACCAGAATCTTAAAGAGGAACAGGAACTGACCACATCTTTGAATCTAATGAGATTGAAAAGCCAAACCACTACAAATGACGACGACGACCAAGAGATCAAAAGTTATCAGAGTAAAGTTGATGAATCCATAACGAAGACACTCAAGGAATTACAGGCTAAAGATCAAGGAAAAGAGACATTAATTAGACAATTACAAGAGATTAAAGACAAGATTGGAAAGAGCGAACAGTTGAACGTGTAAAGGCAAAGAAAAAACAAGAAATATTAAACTAAATTGTGCGTACTAAAATAGTAAACCATGAGAAGAATTTGTAAAGACGGCACTGCTTTCAGCTGGTGACGTAGCAGCTAATACCTTTGGATTACCAAATTACCAACCTTAATCCTCACCAGATTTTGGCGTATCAAGCTTGAAGTCTGGCCCAGGGAAACACGTGAAAAAACAAGGAAAGTAAGAATGATATTGCAAAGTGATAGTCATGTAGAGAATGGTTTCACCGTGCAAGCTGGATGGCACATAGTCAATCTGTGTCACGTACTGAAACATATGGTAGTACTTTTGGCCAAAGGTGGCACGATAGATGAAGTCGAATTCGTTGAAGAAACGACCACCTAAAAGCCAGGTAACACCACCAACAGATTCAACAAATTTGCTTGGGAACATGAACAACATGTAGAGAGGCTTCAACCACCAGCCGTAGCGCTGGACGAACTTAAAGTTGATAATGTTATCGTGGTGTTCGATACGCTTCTTGATGGCGTCAGACTTGAGGAAGCTGTTCAAGTCAAAGGTGTAAGTGGATCCATGGTCCACGTGAATGGCGTGACGGAACACAGAAGTACGGAAGATATAGATAGCCTGGTCTGGTGTTAAGGTCTGAGCCTCAAGCTGTTGTTCGTCTTCAGCAGAAGCAGCAGCGGCAGCGGTGTTTAAGGGCTTGTTGAGCTGCTCTTCCTTTGCGTGCAAGGCGTCCTCAGCTTTCTTGGAGTTGCTCATGAATCTGGCATGGGTCTTCTGCCATTTAGCGTCAACAAACTGAGGGATATCATCTAAGGACAATCTGGTGAAGGAGGCGTTACCGAATCCACCACTTCCGTCCTCACCTCCAATATTACCATCTTCAACAAAGCGATCTACAAGATCTGAGAAATAACCAGCGAACTCTGAGTCAAATGGCTCATAGAACATGTTGCCGACCTGTGCGTTGACTTCAGAGTCCATATGTGGTTCTCTTTTTGGTGGGATTTCTGATTGGTCCAAAGTTTTCAACTTCTCGTTGAATTCAATGATGGTTTGATCGTTTGGGTCAACAACAGGGAGACTAAATGCTTCCTCTGCCCTGTTGAATAGGAAATTATATGCATTTCTGACCATGGTGTCTCGATCTGTGAAAGGGAGAGCCTGAACCATACTGGTGGCAAACGTAAGGGAAGTAAGTAGTTTATAAGTGTGAGTGAAGTGCATGATTTTGTACTGATTTGGATTGAAATTTGAGCTGTGATGTTGAGATTATAGACATCAGTTTTGAGTTGATTGAAGAAAAAGGATCAAGTTGGATTATGACAAACTTATATACCCCAGATCAAATCCTTAATCTCTCAGTCACCACAGAACAATATGAGACAGCTGCAGACAAAACCACTCCAAATTAACAAAAATGACGAGAAGATAGTAGACATTTAGTGCGTAGCCATGTGCGGGTAAAAATTTGCCCTTTTGTTCAAATTGAGATGTCATTAGCATAAGTTAAGGAGTTGTTTTGTTTACTAAATTTTGAGAGCTGGATCATCTCTTCCGACTTCCGACTTCCGACCGCGCTATTCGAGTAACGTGACCAAGCCAAAATGCTGTAACTGCCTGATTTTGTCTTTGTCCCTCTTTCTCCAATGTTAGTAAAGCTACGGTCAGGTACATTGTAAGTTGATATTCATTAATGATAAACTATAAAAAGAGACCTGGTGAAATGAAATAATAAGGAGCCGGAAAGAAACAGATCTGAAATCTAAGAGAATGAACCTCAGTGAGACCATCGGGACCAACAAGTCTAAAAGCAAGTGAGAGTAAACCAGAATTCTAGCATAGAACAAACAGAGAGGTTTAAATCAACCATTGAGCACACAAGAGACCTCCATATCTTCGGCAAGAGTTCTGCCTTGTGCATTGTTCAATATGTGACTAATCGGCTCGGTACCAAAAGAGAAGCTCACTAGCCATTGGAGCTTGTTGATTTGTTCGACTATTCTCTGTTTGTTTCTTAACTTGGCCTCTGACTTGTCCGCCTTGGTGATATGGCAGGTAACTGTGGAACAGACGACAACCTGGTCCTTGGAGTCGTATATGTCACCCATGAGATCCCTGTTGAGTCTTCTGTGTTTGGATCTTAAACTGTGGTCTAAGCAAAACGAGCTCAGCAACCATGGCAGAGGGTTGACATACATCCCCAACTCCAAGCCCACAACACCAATAATTTTGCCAGATTTGAGAAGGTAGTTGATGGTTTGTTTAAACACTTCAACCAGAGCTTTAGTAGCTTTCCAAACCCAATTGTCATTGTTTTCTATGGACATGTTAACTGGCTTGCTTCTTAACACTTGACGGAACATCTCGTATTGGGACACCAGGCTAACCTCTGCTTCCAGGACCTCCAAAGGCTGAGCGAACTTCACACACCTTTCTGTGTGGCCCAATATTTGCCTAGAATAAACAAACCTATTGTTGACGATGTTTGATATCCGGATTGAGATGGCAGCGGTGATTGGGAGTAAGACTATGAACAGGCCCCAGCCAAACACAAACAGAAGGAACAGGAAAGGACCAGCAAAGATCAGGACAACGCCACAGATAATGAATACAGGCAATGGAATGAGGATCGAAACCAACAGGAAAACTCCCAACCTAACGAGCGATGCGACGACAGGATAGCGCCAATTCCAAGACGGTTTGATACAGTTGATGGTTGACTGAAGTTTAATTGTTAGTAAAAAGGAACCATTTGAAAACTTGTAGGAAGCTGATTTGTTGGTGAAAGGATACATACAACAAAGAGAACCTTGAAAAGATCATGGTACATGGATGGTGTGACTTTCTTGAGAATCTTCAATGGAACAGATTTGGAAACGTGGCAGACAGCCATCGATGTCTAAGATATTTCTGGTTAGTAATCATGAAACAAGTTGTGAAGAAGTTAGAACTGATACATACGCCAACGATATACTTTAAAGTGGCATGGGGAAATTCAGGAACAACACTCTTGACAGAAAGTTGGATAAGCTTCTTGGCTTCCAGCTTAACAGAACCTTGCTGGACGGTGGCGACAACACCCTTGACAACCAACTTAGTCGTCTGGAGGAAAACTTGGTTAGTACTAAAACTGAGTTGTGAAAGAAGATATGGATTATAGGTACTTACTGAGCAAACGTCCTTTAAGAACCCGTGGCTCAGTTCTGGAGTGGTTGACTTGACAATTGCCTTTAGACCTCTTTTGAAAGAGCGAATAAGAGAGTGCGTTTTCTTTGTTTGAGAAGTGGTGCGTGATTGGTTCAAACCAGCGGAGGCAGGAGAATTCACAACAACAACAGGGGAGCCATGTGCTAGAGTGGCGACTCTTTCACAAGCAACAGCGGCAGGGGACCTTCTCAGTGAGACAGCGGAAGAACGAGAAGGAGAGCTTCTATCAGAAGCAGTATCGTCTGGTGGGGTTCCAGTAATGGATTTGTTCATTCTTGGTGGTAGTTAAGGAACGTCAATTAAGGGTTATATTCAACTCACTCCTTCATCATGTTAAGACGCACTGATAGTTCTTCCGTTGAATTTTCATCACTTTTATCTGGTCAGCTTGCGGTTTTGTAACATTTGGCTATATTATAAGTTGTACCATTCGTGAATCGTGGCTGATTGTGGCTGTCTGATTGTTTGTTGATCGAGACAGACAAATAATATCAAGAGCGAGACAAAGAGACTTGGAAGGTTATGACACCGGCAGAGACAGAAGCCCTCAATGCGAAGTACTTGAAGACTAATAAGATGAAACAGAGGGGCTTCTTGTGCTGTGGTTGGTAGTAGGTAATTAGTATGAAGTACGAATTTCGACAGAGAATTTAGGAAAACGCTTTGATATAATTGTGGCTGCAGCCCCACAGGCCGCGAATTAATTGGAATGTTATGAATCGCTCCTATATACTAATAATTAGTACCAAACAGTAGCTGTATTTACAACAAGAATTATTTGAAGTCACCTGGGACAGGGTATTGAGAGGCCCATTGTTCAACTCTTGAGTTCAATTGCTTAACTTTTTCACTTTCAGAAGCCAATCTTTTGAAATCGGCTAATAAAGATCTAGCATCTTCACCTTGAGCTTGAGCTTTCAATTCCAAAGCAATGGCGACAGCCTCATCGATGAATTCAACAACTTGATCGAACTCAGCTTCTTGGAACCCTCTAGTGGTCATGGCTGGGGTACCGACTCTTAACCCGGATGGGAACAAGGCGGATTTGTCACCTGGGATGGTGTTCTTGTTGGCGGCAATGTTGACGTTTTCCAAGACAGATTCTAATCTGGCACCATCGATACCCTTAGATTTCAAGTTGATTAGGATCAAGTGGGTGTCAGTACCGTTGGAGACCAAGTCGTAACCTCTGGACTTCAAGACATCAGCGAAATGGGCAGCGTTCTTGACCACTTGCTGTTGGTAGGCCTTGTATTCTGGGGTTTGGGTTTGCTTCAAGGCAACAGCCAAGGCAGAGATGGTGTGGTTGTGTGGACCACCTTGGTGAGCTGGGAACACAGAGAAGTTGATCTTCTTTTCCAAATCGTAGAAGATTTGCTTACCCTTCTTTGTGGTTTTTCTTAGGCCCTTTCTGAAGAAGATCATGGCACCTCTTGGACCTCTTAGGGACTTGTGTGTTGTGGTGGTGACGATGTCAGAGTATGGGAATGGAGATTCAGTGACACCAGCGGAGACCAAACCGGAAATGTGGGCCATGTCAGACAAAATGTAGGCACCAACCTTATCAGCGATGGCTCTCATACGGGCGTAGTCAATGACACGGGAATAGGCAGAGGCACCAGCAACGATGACTTTTGGTCTGAACAATTCAGCGGTCTTCTCCAAGGCATCGTAATCGATCAAACCGGTGGATTCGTCCAATCTGTAAGGAACAGTTTGGAAGTATTTGGAAATGTAGGAGATCTTCATGTTCGGGGTTTGGTAACCGTGGGACAAATGACCACCGTGAGGCAAGTCTAGACCCATGATTCTGTCGCCAACTTCCAAGATGGCAGAGTAGGCGTATAAGTTGGCTGGAGCACCAGATAAAGATTGGACATTGACACCCCATAATTCTGGGTCCAAGTTGAAGGCTTCGAGGGCTCTCTTTTGACACAAGGACTCGGCTTGATCGATGAATTCGTTACCACCGTAGTAACGTTCACCCGGGTAACCTTCGGAGTACTTGTTTTGCATTTCAGAACCTAATAGGTCCATGACGGCCTTAGAGGTGAAGTTTTCAGAAGGAATCAAAGTGATGGATGATTTTTGACGGGACTTTTCACGGGCCAAGATGGCGGCCATTTCTGGATCAATCTCAGAGACTGGCTTGGACATCAATTCTTGAGCTTTGGTGGAAATGGCGATAGTTCTCTGTTGGGTTGGGGTGGGAATTGTTAGTACTATGTCTTTCATCGTATTAACTCCTTATAACACAAGCCATGCAAATGGCAAAGCGACATACTCTGAAAGAAGAAGAAGCACATCTTTGAGCGACGGCAACAGAACGTAATTGGGCTCTCAACATCTTGTAACTGGTGGTACTTTCGTCTGTTAAAATGTCCTGTTTACATTACAGACACTCACTTCTAATTCCCTTTACGATGACTATGATTCATGAATCTTTACATTTTTTTGTCAACGTGGAAATTGTACCGCGCCGCAACCGCTCGCGCACGCTTCCGGGCTTTGAGCGCTTCAGCCACAATTTTGTGTCTGTGGCTTATAAGTTATATATTGCAGGACCATCAGGCTACAATATTCTCTGTAAAAGTAACCAAGACGTCCATTTAGTACCACGTATACACTGAAATAAGCTCATAATCTAGCGTCTCTTCCCTGGGCCAAACTCTTGGAGTGATCCCTCTCACTATACCACCATTCAATAGCGACGTCGACTTGAGTTAAATTCAATTCATTTGAAATGACACTCCATACAAAATCGTTCAATTGAGTTTTGAAAGACAAAGGTAACGGTTGAATTAACTCTGAGATGTTCTCAAGCCAGTTCCTTAGAGTGTGCAAGTTCTGCAAAGATGGAATAGTCGTTATGAGCGATTTCAAAAGACCAAGACGTGGATATTGGTTGATTTCCTCCTTCTCCTCATGATGAGACGGATACATCTTCGTGTTGAGGATCGCTAGGAAGATTGCATGTAGAAGACAGTTCAGAGTCTCGTCAGAGTTGGAAGAATGCGTTGTTACTTGTCTGGTGATGATTAACAGTTGGTTAAGCTTCAACAACTGATGCTGGTATTGATCACCCACGATTCTCAAGTACGCCACATGGTTGATCTTGAGTGAGTGCAAATGGGACAAATTGGAGATTATCACCTGGTGTGCTGATTCAAGAAGCAATTTGTGATGTAATGGGTTGCTGGTGAGTTCTTGTTGTGGCTTGCCTAGTAAATAAGTCTCCAAAGTTGGCAAGATAGCGTGTTCGAAGTATTTGGTAGAGCAGTATTTCGTGATATGTTCAAACAAACCAAGACTGAACATGATCTTCTCAGATTCAGCGGATCTCAGGTTTTGAGAATGTAACTGTTCCACATCTTTTTCAAACTGCGATTGGTTCAATTCCAACCCACCGTTGATAGCATTCAGAAACACAAAATCATAGGCTTTGAACCCTGAAGAGCCCAGCTGGATCAAGATGAAGTTCAATTCGTTGAGCGTTTGCAAGATGTTGAGGCAGTTGGTGTAGATTTGTGACAGTGACAGCTTACAATAAGCGTTCAAATTCAACTTAACGACACCTTGGAAAACAGAGATTATCCCGAAATAGTAAGTCTTCAAATCTTCAGAAGCGATGTTAGTCTTGGATTGATTTAGATGTTGTGCAAACTGGATAAGCTTTTGTAGCTGACTGGCCAATATCTCATAACGAACGGTGTTTGAAAGAATTGTGCTTTCAATAAGGAAGGAAACTTTGTTGAGGTTGTCCCAAACCGGTTTAGGCAAAGAAGAAGCAGGCGTGAGGAAAATACTCATTGCAAGTTGACACAGAATCTCATGAGGTGAAGCTTTCAAGGCGTTTGGTGATAAATAAGGCAAGGATAGTGCGGAAGAAAGGACAATTAGCCTAACAACGTCATCAGACATCAAATGAATCTGCTTAACAACGACAGAGACCAATTCAGAAATAAGACAGCCCACTGAATAATAAGAATCTTGATAGAATCTCTGAGTCTCTGGTGTTTGAACCAATTCAGCCAGGGGTTTAGTCATAAGAACGCCTGTTAAAACTGCGATCTTCTGTATTGGTTGGATCGTCTTGTTATCGTATAACTCAGTGAGGAAAGTGGAGAAGAAGAGTTCTTTGCCTATTGTTGGTTCACTGATACGGAGTTTTGTCTGGAACATGTAATGTATGGCTTCAGTCATGATGTTTTCCTCTTCGAACTGTGTTGGTCTTGAAGTGGAAGTGTTGTGTTCAAATAGGACTGTGTTGTTGAAGAATAGAGCCGTTATTAGACGCAGATTGTCCACGTTTCTCACTTTAGGGAAGTAGTTCACACAGTAGGACAAGAGATCTTTCTTCTTGATATTGACATTGTTGGATTTCAAAAGATGAATTAACGATTCCACTTCTTGTTGTTGCTGAGATTGAGGCGCTGGTTCAGACAAATTAGGGATAGTGATCGTCTGAGTTTGAGTTTGGTTCTGAGCTCTCTGCTGAAGCTGTTTCTGAACAGCTAGACCCTGGGCGCCTAATTTGTACATCTTGCTAGTGGAGGTTTTGATAGATCCAGATCTGAAGCCCTTCTTTTTTAACCAGCTAACGATGATTTATAGCTTATCATCAGGTTCTCCATACTTTAGAGCATTTTTCACTGACTCAACTCAACGATAATTCGGAAAGATTGCACCGCGATTTCGGGGACCCGCAAAAGAATCAGACCTCCGATTGCTGAAAAGAGTGTCACCTTTTTTGAACACTTTATCTATTCAATTAGCACAACATCCATTTTGAAGCTCCATTGAAGCATGTTTGGAGATCCCTCGCCTCAGCGCAATCAAGTTCTCTGCTTCAGCTAGGCATCCAAATAATAGTAATTATTTGTCTAATAGTTCAAGGCGACTTTCAAACAACCTAAACCCCCCAGTTGACACCAATTTTTTATACTTACTTCATTGGGACAGTTTCCCGATTAGGCTATTGAATCTGAATTAATCCGGGGAGATAAGAACACTCTTTCAAACTCGAAATGTTAATCCCTTATTCATATCATATCTATTTACGTGTTTAATTAAAATAAAAAAACAATTGATCTTATTCATCATGAGCCCATTTCAAATTATCGTTATAACCCGAGCTAACAAAAGCGTACTCGACGAATTTCTCCCATTTCTTCTTTAGCTTCTTTTCAGACTTCTTGACTTTGATTTGCTTGGTCTTCTTCTTACCCTGGGCCTCTATTAGACTCTCATGCTCTTCAGCTTCTTCAACTTCAACCTCTTGATATTCATACTCTTCTTCATCCTCGCCGTTTTCTTCAAGTCCAAATGGCAAGTCCTCAGAAGATGTCTTAGTCTTCTTAACAAGTCTCCCTAAATCTCTAGCAACACTCAAAACATTCTCCACAATCAAACTCTGGCTCTTTTTAAAGGCAAAAGGCTCGTCATCACTGGTGTATTCAACTTCGTATTTGAAATTCTTCTTACCGGAATTGACAGCTTCTAAATCCATGTAATATTGGACAAATCTTGTAGGAGTGAAGAGTTGCTTGACGTAACCTGGACCGTTTGGAACACCGGTAGGTTTTGGTTTAGGAATTGTTGGATCCGGCTTTTTCTTACCTTTCTTACCAGTGATCGTGGCCTCTTCCTTTTCCTCTTTAACTGCTTGTTCAAGTTCAGCTTGCAACAATTCGTCAACTTCTTTGAAGAAAACGCCCCATGGCTTGAAAGTGGTCTTAGTGTGCAGAGTCTTCTCCAAGCCTGTGATATCATACTCCCAGATTCTGAAGCCTGGATTGAAAGTTGGAATGACACTGGTGCCAATGTAACTCAAAGAGTATCTTTCCCCTTGTAAACCTGACTTCTTCTTAGACTTCACCTTGGAGAGGAACTGTTCACGGAATCTATCCAAATAAGCTTCTTTTCCTGAAGGAGCAGCTCCTAACAAATGTGCCTCTTCGGATGCCTGTAGATGTAACAAATCGGCAGGTAAGGTTTCATCCATGTCCTTTTCATCCAGTTCGTCTTCTTTCAAGAACTCCACCATTTGGTTTGTAAGTTCCTTGCCTGAGATAACCCCATCTTCAACCAAACTTCTGTAGGCCTTGGTAGTGTCCATAACCATGAAATGGTCTGTGTTCATGTGGCCAAACACACCACCAATGATAATATCTCTGTATTCACTGACCCAGACAGCATACTTCCTATAACAACTCAATTGGTAGTTCTTAGGCATAGGAGGAACATGTCCACTGAGCCAAACTTTCATACCACGTTCTCTTAGTTCTTCAAGGACAATACCAAACCATCTTAAATGTTGGTAGCCTGGATCTTTGTTACTGTCACAGGAATCCACCAAAGGGTTAGCTTTGAACCAATACAAAGTGTTCAATGAAATGACTGCAAGCTTACCAGGGATAACCTCTTTCATGTAGTATGCACCCTTTTCAAAGATGTGGAGTTGTTCTTGTGGAATATAATCTTGCCATATAGACCATAGCTCTCTGGTTTGCAAAGTTGGGCCAGGAGAGAACAAGTTGTGAGGATACACATCGTTATTACCCAAAGAAGGTATCACATCCACATCAAACTCTCTTGGGTCCGGGGAAGTCTCAGTGTGAAAGATCTTTGAGAACTCACGAGACACTAACTTGTTCATCTCAAAAATCTTGAACTCTGTACGTGGAATCTTACGATCATTATCATGACGGATATTATCCCCTGTCCATATCACGAAATCAATCTTGTCCTTTAGATTCTTAGCTATCCAGTCCAAGGTATCATCCATTAGAACCATAGGAGCATCACAACCACGCATGGCATCCCCATACTTGGAAGCGTATTGAGAAGAGTGTTTAGATGATGGTTTGCCTCTATGGCACACTTCAGAAATCTTGGACCCTTCCACATAATCTGCGTCTGGATGGAGATCCGTTATGTGAAGGAAACGACCATGGAATTTCTTGTTGTTAATCTTGATTGGATTGCTAGGTGTAAGTGAGAGATGGCTATATTCTTCAAATGATTCTTCTGGGATGGATTCTATCTCAATTGAGAAGTTGGACGATACTT
>JAKTWX010000191.1:0-16193 GCA_030582275.1 Waltiozyma pijperi
AATGCTGGCTGATGTATTCGCACACTTCGGTGTGAATAAGATCTCAATGTCTTTGAGATGGCTGTCTGGAATTTTCTTGCCCTTAGATCGAACTCATCAAAGACACAATCAATACAAGACGGGGAATAATGGGGACCAGTGACAGCTTCTGGCCGGTACAAGGTCAAGGGTTTCCAGCATTCTGGCCTTTCTTTTATGTTTGACTCTCTCTCTCTCTCTGATTTCATGGATGCTTTTCAATTGAAGAAACTTGCAAGGTGTCAGGCGTGTCCCGAACCACTCATCACATAAACCTGCATATGTCTGCATTGTTCAACGCCTAATTTCCAGAACGTGTGCACCGTACTTAGTACTTACTTCCAAGTTGCTACAGGGGGCTTAAGGGTTCATGTGTGAAATAAATAAAAAGTCTATTATACAAAAGGACCATATTATTATATATCAGTTGCTTGCCTGCTTGTAGAAAGCGATGTTCATTTTGCTGATCTTCCTCCCTCTCTTAGTGCCCGTAATGTACTTGGGCTTCTCCTTCACCGGAAGATAGCCTCCAATCTTCAAGTCCCAGTCCGTGAGATTGTAAATGTCCAATTTGAATATGTTCTCCACCGATATCTGAAAGTCTTCCACTTTGCAGTCGAATATGAAGTCGCTCACCAAGTCGATGTTCCGAAGCAACCACTCTGCCGACCTGTTATTGAGCGTAATGATGGAGTCCAAGAAATCCACAGTCACCTGAGGCGGGAATCCACATTGGTACCGCATGTATGCTATGAACTTCACGATTCTAAACCTCAAAGGGCAGAGTGGGCGGTATGGAGCGCGCTCCTTGGCTCTGGTGTTCTTGGGAAGAAGCATGTATCTGTTGTACTCCATGTTGCGGAGTGGGATCTGGAAGTAGAAGCCATACAACCACTCATACCACATTTCCTGTATGGACTCGTTCATTGGCTGGTTGTGGTAGTTGGTCGCTTCGTAGCTGCTCTTCGGCACCTGGTTGTGCGAGTCGAAGACATTCAATCTCCGGTAGTGGAAGTTGAAGATGGCAGGTACAACAACAGACTTATCGAAGAGAAGATGCGTAGAGAAATGAATCTTCTTCTCGAGAATCTCCCTGATGAAAAACTCAGAGAAGCACAAGATCTGTGCGGACTTCTTGATGTAGGACTCGACTGCCTTGATCGTATCCATGGTGACAACAATCTGCTTCCTGAGTTCCCTGGTCATCTGGCGGCCAATACAGTCTTTGAAGATTTGGCGCCAAAAGCCCCAGAACCCTTCGCCGTCAATCAAAGGCTGAGCAGAGACCTGTTGGGCGGTGCCTCTCAATGGAACATGGCTCTTCTCCCATTCCTGAAGCAACAAAACCAATTTTCTCAACGCGGCAACATTAAGCTCACTGTCAATCTTGTCGTATTCTTGGTCGTAATCATACTGGTAATTGAACGGTTCTCCCATGGGGCTGTTCTCTGACAACAGAAGGCGAGATTTCACTTTCTCTTCTTGCGGTAAGTTTGGTAAGCTTGGTGACCCGGGGAGACTCTTCATCTTTGGATAGAAAGACTTCACCAAAAGAGCCAATTCTTCTAACCGTTCTTTATCCTGCAGTGTTCTGAAATCCAGCGATTTGATCAGACCTGTGCCCGCCAATGGTAAGACTTGAGTCTGCGAATTCAGACCCGAAGCAGCAGAAGCAGTAAGTGGCTCCTGTGCATTCAGAGAACCAATAGTGCAGACATTCGAGCTGAGAGGTTTGCCAGTCATAGAGGATACCGATACTTCTTTTCGGGATTTGCTGTTGTTGTTCTGATAGTAATATGTTGCTAGCCCAGCATTGCCATGACTAAGACCTTTGAATTCAGCAGGAAGTTTGGAGTCAACAGATGAATCCTCAGAGACATCATCCCTACCAGGCTTAACATTTTCATCTCTGTTTTTGACTGAAGGGGTGGGTTGAAGAGGCAGGAAATCACTCTGTTGGCTCGGAGTCTGGAATGGATACTGGTATTGGATTGGGAAGCCGTATGGGTTGAACGGAACAGGCTGCGTGAAGTTCATTGTGTAAGAATTGTAGTCGTAGTACGAACCAGGCTGAGATAGCGGAGCCCCTATGCTTTGGTGCTGGATCGGAGCGAACAACAAAGGCGGCCCAACAGAGGAACCATTGTGTTGTGGCTGCTGCTGCTGCTGCTGCTGCTGCTGCTGCTGCTGCTGCTGCTGCTGCTGCTTCTGCTGTTGGTGTTGCTGTGGCATAGTGAAATACTTTGGTTCTTGAGAGCGAATGCTATTAGAGAATTTCTTCGACTCAGGAGGCTTTGAGTATTGAACGAAACTGGAATCTAGGAGAATAGTCTTAATATCAGTAGAAGGCTCTTCAGAGGCTGAGTTCGAGTCCAAGCCGGTTGATTTCGATTCTGTCGATTTTGGATTTAACAGCTCTGGTGAATTGATAGTAGCGGCTCTTGTCAAGTTGTTGCTATCATGATCCGCCTCATCTTTCTCATTTGTTGATTCTAATGTTGTTTCCAGCTCTGAGGTCTCTTCCTTCAGCATTATGCGGCCTCCACTCACACCTGAACCGGAAGAAGATGGGGGAACCTTGTTCTGGTAGAGAACTTCCAATAAGGTAACTCGCTCGAATTTTATCTCAGATCCAGTATCTTCCAGAGATTCAGCGAATGACGCTTCAGATTGTTCGACCTGGCCAGTTGATGATTCTTGTTCTTTCTTTGCTTCTTCTTTGACAGCTTTAGGTGTGGCGGAACCAGCTGATGTATCTTGCTTCTGTGTGGGCCCTTCTAAAGCAGTATGATTTGATGCCACAGACTTCAGTAAGTCCTGTGGATCTGTGAGTAGTTGAGATTGCTTCTCCTTCTTCTTGACACTACCAGCTTCTCCCACGCTGATAGACTGATCATCTTTTCCATCACTGATAAACAACCCTTGTAGACTTGTGGCAACTGGGGTTTCAGTTGAATCAGCAACGCCTTTCCATCTATTGGAGGATCGCCTTGGAGACGCTTTGTTTCTTGTCTGTGGAGCACTGACAGCATTCACATCTTTCTTCAGAATATCAATTAAAGAATCTGTTTTCGTATCAGCCCTCTTTTTCTTGGGCGATTTCTTCCTTCTTTTGGTACCTTTGGATGGTTCTTTGGTCGTGGTGTTAGTCTTTTCAGTGGTTGATGCGAGTTCTGGGTTTCTTGACGTAACACTGGGTGTGCTAGCAGGAGTAATTATCGGTGGATCTTTGGCTTTAGGCTGCTTCAAAGCGAGAGTCTTGGCTTTCCGGCCCTTGCCATAAGTCACTTTGATAAACCCATCAGGATCTTCATGATCATCCACGATGCTGGCAAAGGCGTTCTTCTCAACCTCCTTCAAAGCCACTGACGGCGATGGCGGCGGTATGTCAAACTTATTGGAGTTGATATCCAACTCTTTCGTGGAATAACAAGGCGGTCCATGTTCTGAATGTTCTGAGCTCGGCCGAGGTTTCTCTGGCGCCTTTTTAGCGGTGGCAGGGACTTCGTCAATGTATTCAGGCAGCGTCGTTATAATCTCAAGCTCACTTTCTTCTGTGGAAAAGGTATCATCTGCAAGTGTATCAGTAGAGGTATCACACTGTTTGGAGATTTCACTCTGAGCGGATTGGCCCAACATTTGCCTGAGAACAAACGGCGACATCTTTGGACGTTTCAAGCTGACCTTTGCTGGCTCTTCCCCTTGTACGCCAACCTCTGAGTCCTGTGATTTTTTTGGGTCTATCAAGAGCCCAGCAAATATTGTCTCGATGGAGCTCAAGACCCCTCTTGGCCTATCTTCCATGAACAAATGCTTCTTATCAACCACAAACTTCTCAAACTCCTTGAAACACAGATCTGGTGTCTTCAACTTATCGCTCTGTTGATGGCTGTGTCTGGATAAGAACTGAAGCTCCAAAGACAATCTATCTGCAGCTGTGGTTTCGAATACCCGTTTATTAGAAACCTGGATATCAACAGATACTCTCTCAAGGACACGTTCATGTTCAGCTTTAACAAGTCTTGATCGTGGATCTATCTTCAATTTCTCAAAAGCGTCTGATAAAATCTGTTGGTAAACGTCTGAAGTGAGTGCTTCTGGAGCCAATTTGAGGGGAATATCAGTCATGATCCATAGGTCTGGCTGGTAATGTGTGGGAACTAAGTTGTTTTCAGTAGCCACGTAGTACCAGTACTGACATTGTATAAGTTTCCAGCTTCAAAAATAACACTATAGTATCATATTACTATAAACTGTAAGAACATTGAAGCGGGAACAGCAGGATTCTGGCCGGTATCTGTGTAGATCAAAGTTTGAAGTGTCACAAAACCAATAATACGGTACAAGGAGGCAAAACTGGGCGCGTTCTTGTTGGCAGACCATCGGTTTTTGTATCGATCTTAAGAAAGTGTTTGATGGAATGCTAGCTTAGTGGAGCCTTTAAATTAAGTAAATTGAGAAGATCAATCATGCCTTTGAGTTGTTTGTTCTACAGAAATTAGGTTGGAGTGTAGTTGATTTGTATAGTTTGTTTACTTTTTTCTAACGCGCCGGATTATCACGTGCACACGCTTCGAATTTGCTGACATAAGTCCGAAATTTTCAAATTTCAAAATGGCGCTGTGCGTTACGACGATGTACGCGCGTAGGGTCATATTTGACCGACAGGGGCATACATCAAAATTAACAGCTGAAGAGCTCGAAAGTTAGGTTCAAATAATAAACAAATTAAACTGTGTTGTTGACACTAAACCCGTCTTAAATCTATCGGATCCAAACAACACTCAGTTTCTCTGCCATCTGCCACCTGCCGCTCAGAATGACGTCGATAACACAGACGTTCCAGAAGACCATTCCAGGTTGGTACGTTCTATCCATTGTTGTTGGATTGTTCGTGTACCTTACACGTTCTCCTACAAACGTCAATGATGTTGATATTCCAATTTTCGATACCAGTTCATACAAATCAGACCCATCTTACATTGATCCCGCGGTGTTCCAGTCGACAAACTCCGACAACAAGCATCAGCAACATTCCTCTTTGAACAATCCACCAGCCGAATACGAAGTGTTTGAGTTCTCCAACGATGAAGTTTTCTTACCTATGGCACCTTACTTGGAGACATGGGGGAAGTTTGATTTCCGTGCAACTCACACGATATATTTGGAGAATTTGAAGAACTTCATCGCCAGAAGTATGTCTGGTGGATCAGCCAGCAATGTGCAACCTCCAGTGTTGAACTTCCACTGGGGAGATTTCTTAGACTTGAAAATCTTGGATCCTCTGTTAAGAGAGAAGCCTGACTGCTTCCGTATTGGTGCTCTTGGAGCCAACTCCAGAACCCCGTGGGTCAACTGTCTGGACGAACCTGAAAACTTGGGGTTTGTGTTCATCAATCCTTCCTTGGAGCCGGAGACGGAGTTCAGATTGTCCATTAGAGGGAAATCGTACCTCTATTCAGCTGCTCCTGTGCCTAACAAGTTGATTTTCCTAGCTGGTGATCTAGCATTTGTCACCAAAGTCGGTAAGAAGCTACCGTTGAGTGGAGGCTTCTTAGTCGACGAGTTCATCCAAAGAAAGCTGAAGGCCGATGCCACGCTGTCGCAGTCGGACATCATCAAGGCTCCTATCTCCCCAACATTGGAGCTACTAGGAATTGCTCACATTTTGAACAGTGATTTGAGCAACATGCACTCTGCCGCAACTTCCACTCATGACGTTCCCGTCAAGCAGTTCGATGCCAGTTTGAATAAGGAAAAATCGATCTTGGCCAACGCAGCCAGACATTACGACGACAGACATTTTCGTAACGTCCAGTTGAAATCCAAGGATGAAAGATGGGTCAGTGAAGAGTTCTACGACTGGAGATTTTTCAACAAGAAGCTCAGCAACCTGAACAAGAGAATCTCGCAGCACAATGTCGTTGAGAACTACCTGGCCATGTGCCAGAACCTAGGTATCAACACCTGGTTGGCCTCTGAATCCCTGATCTCTCAACGTGCCAACGGGTTAATTGGTCCTTGGGAAGACGTCATCAGATTCGAATTACCAGCGGAGGATCTCAACAGAATCGCCAACTCATTCAACTACTCGTTGATTATCAGTGATCCAAGAAACAACACAGGCTCCTCGTCGTACCTTATTGACATCTCTCCTTGGTTCCTTGAACGAGCCCGTTACAACGATGGTGGGGCCTCTCCGGACTCTGCTGATGGGAGAATCATCGATGTCAAGACAGGGATCTACATCGAGCTGTACGGTGTCTTGAAAGCTCCAAGAATCCCAGTGTCATTGGCCGATTCTGTTGGCGACCGTGATGTTTCCAAGTTTGTCGTTTCATCTTCAGGGAAGTTCTGGTACTTGCCGAACTTGTTACCTTTGAACCGTACGATGTATGAAGGGAAGCTGGCCAACGTTCCTCACTTGTTCCCAGAGGGCGAGAACTACGATATACCAAACGGCTGGACGTACCAAGACCACCTTCGTCTATTTGTCAACTCTGAGAAATGTTCGTATGTCCCAGAGGAAGAAAAGGAGAAGTTCGAACAAACTTACATTGGGTCCTGTCACGACAATTTGATCTGGAAGGAGTACAACTACACGAGGTTCGCCAGTTTGAAGTTCCAGGAACTCAAGCAGTTCGGCTGGGGTGAAGATGGTGTTAGTTTAAGTGGCGCAGATGAGGTTTCTATGGGCACAGTTGTCTCTCTATGATGATTAAGCCATATGTGTATAATTATATCTAGTTGTTAATTGATAGAGTTTAATTTAATTTAGTTTAATTAGCAGCTACTGGAACCCTTCCTTGGCTACAGCAGCGGCTCTTTCCTTTGCCTCTTCTTCGTCCAAGTATCTGAACCCTTTAAATTCCCAGTTCTCAGAAGCATCGCCAAACTCTAACAAGATCGGTATAGCGTTTGGAATGTTGACATCTTTGATATCTTCGTCGCTTATCTTCTTCAGGATCTTCAAGATGGAACGGCAAGTCGAGCCATGGGCGACAATTAAAGGTCTTCTTCCCTGCTTCATTCTGTCTATGACTGACTCCAGGTACGGTTGCAGTCTCTTGATCACCATCTCAAGGGACTCGCCCAATGGCACCTCCTCTTCTCCGTCATACCTGTCGTCGATACCTGAGTTTGGATCCGCACGGCAATGCAATAAAGGTGGCACACCATGGAAATCACGTCTGATGTACATATATTGTTTCTCTCCCACTTCTTTCAAAACCTCAGACTTATCACGGCCTTGTAATGCCCCATAATGACGTTCGTTTAAGCGCCATGTTCGATCAACGTCCATGTACTCTCTTTGCAAGACCTGTGACAAGAGATACCCTGTCTGTGCGGACCTTCTCAGCTTGCTGGTTATAAGCAGGTCAGGTGTATACTCTGGTAATGTGGATAGGATCAATTGGCCTGCTTGTTGGGCTTGAAGTTGGCCTTTCTCTGATAATGGAACGTCCAACCAGCCGCAGAACTTGGAAGATGAATTGAACTGTGACTGCCCGTGACGCAAGAGGATGATTGATGGCATTCGAGTTGTAACTTGTTAGTTTCTGCGAGTGTTTTAGATTGGTACCTAGATACATTTCCATGTAATTAACTGAATTGAACTGGTACTCGGTCTGGCGGTTTCCGGGACATATTTATTTGTTTTGCCCCGGATCATCGAACGCATCAACTGATAGCAAATTAAGCCGTCACAAGCTTTTTGTAATCAGCTGGATAAGACCCCTAATATGATAATTTAAAACAGATAAATCAACACTACACGTTCAATTATCAAAAATTGTTACATTTAAAGCTGCTATAATCTCTATGTAGAACCACTTACAAGGTCTTTTCAATTAATTCGATCTTGTACTCGTCTCTCAAAATGTCGATCAACTGTTGGTTGATTTCACCAGAGTAAGGAGCAATCAAACCCTTCTTCACTGGCAACTTGTCAGCAAGAACCAATTGAGCAGCAACACCACATGGAGTACCAACCAACTTGGCCATGGAGGAGTACCCGGAACCAGTTGGGGCACCGTAGTCGATCAAAGTGGAGGTTCTGGTTTCCTTGGAACCGTCGGCGTTTTCAATACCGAAAGTGTGTTGTAATAAGACCAAGTCTCTTTCACCTTCTTCCAATTGCAACAAGTTTTCGAAAAGAGCACATAAGGTGTCCAATGGGTTACCCTTTGGAACAATTTCCTTGTCGGAGAGCAAACCGAACCAGTTGAAGCCGTCAATGATGGTCTTTTCGTGTTCTTCGTCAACAAAAGTGGTCTTGGACTTGATGGTTTCAACCAACTTGTCTTCTTCGGTGTCCAAGTACTTGGCTAAGGTGGCCTTCCAGGATTGCTTGGTGGTGAAGATCTCGGTTTCTTCGTCCTTCAATAAACCCAAGTCGACAAGAACCTTGATGAATTGTGGGAACCCGTCGAATCTCAAAGTACCTCTGATGACGGTCTCAGCTTCTGGGATCTTGTACAAGTCTCTGAAAGCGGTGGAGTCTCTGTTTGGGTAAGCAACCAACTTCTTTTCAGTGAAGCCTTGGATTTCGTATGGTTGGGTGTGGGCCATTAATTCTGGACCATCAACGTAGACTTTTTCACCGTCCTTGTAGAAAGTGGCATTGTTTCTTAAAGCCAACAAGACACCTCTGGCAGACCAAGAGAACTTGTAACCTAATGGGTTGGTGGCGTCTTCTGGGGCGACTAAACCACCACAGTAAGAGATGAAAGAGGTGATCTTACCCTTGGCAGCGTGGACTTCTTCAATGGTCTTGATGGCGTACAAGTGGTCTAAACCTGGGTCCAAACCAATTTCGTTGAAGACCAAGATACCGGCTTCGTTGATTTGGTCTTCTAAAGCCTTCAAGGCGTCGGAGATGTAAGAGGTGGTGACGACGTTCTTCTTGTACTTGATGGCAGCCTTGACAACGGTGGCGTGGTAGATGTAAGGAATCAAGGAAATAACCAAGTCGTGGTCGGACACAGCGGCGTTCAATTGTTCTTCGTTGGAGACATCTAAAGAGATGGCAGCAGAGGATTCGCCAGCTAATTCCTTGGCTTTTTCTAGAGTTCTACAAGCAACGGTGACTTCAACACCTTCAGTAGCAGCTAAGATATCAACGGTTGGCTTAGCGACAAAACCGGAACCTAATAATAAGACTTTTCTGTGGTAAGATTTTAAAATGTTAGTTGGGTCTGTTTGACTTCGAATCTGAGTGGCGACGAATAATTGTAACTTACTGGACCATTGTGAAACGAATAGTAATGTGGTTAACTGTCCCTGAAATTGGATTGTTTATTCAACTGGTTTGGTAGTTTGGATGTGCAGATCTGTTAAGGTTTTCAACGTCCAACTTTATACAGAAAGCTCGCTCGTAGATGATTCACGCAGGTCAGAGGTAATATGATCGGTCCCTCGCCGAAGCCGGGGTTAATATGTCCGATTAAGGCAACAGGCCAGCAGCGCTACAATTTTCGATCAAAGATTGATAAGCTCTGACAAAAGGAGAACCAATCCCGCGGTCCGGTAGATTTTGACGTCCATTCACGTGATATGTCCGTCTTATACCGAAATCTCGACTCTTTGCATAACCCGTGAAAGCGGCGGTTAACCGATATATAAGCCCTATATTTAAATCACAGAGCTAGTTCGCGCACGCATTTCCAGCAGAAATCTAATGCGTACGTACATAGAAAAATTTACAAGTCAACTACAAACAAAACAAACACACACACACCTGGTAAATTGTGTGAACTTTCTTTCTCTTTTCTTTAGAATTTTTTAAAGGAAATCACACCATCACATTCGAACTGACACTTCAATTGTTCGTTCATCCTGGGTTTTTGTGTTCCTGAGAGGAAATGTTTCATAAGGGCCTTATGAATTAGTGTATTACGGCTTTTACTTTTAGACCCGTCTTACTTTTTGAATGGCCCTTACATCATCTTTTATATACAGTTTCCCTATGATACTATGATATATCAGTTGTATATAGTGCTGTATATTATGATCTACTCATGGATAATATAAGGAGTCTGAGGAAACCTCACTGGATTGAATTTCTGATCATATGTGATCTTGTCTTTATTGATTCTCTTCAAGAATTGGTTCTTTAATGTGACCTCGTCTTGAATCCAACCCCAAAGCTTTTCAGACTTGACTCTATCGTAGTTGGATATGATTATAGGGATCTTTAGTTCCATGTCCTTCGCAGCACTGTTGAAGTTGAAGGACATTTTCAATTCGAAGGATATTTGGAAATTTGTTGATTTCTTGGTGAAGTTACCATAACTTGAAAGAGTCTGGATATCTGCTTTATAATTATCAATGAAATCAGGAATCAGTGTCCCAGTGTTAACTATGTTTCTTGATGGATCGTACACCTCTTCTGGCTTTCTGAAGACTAACAATGATGGGTCTTGATGCTTGTGAAACGTCTGTAATTTGATTAAGGTCTCTGAAGAAGAAGATTGATCAACGCGGAATGTGATTCTCTTCAAAAGCCCATCGTAACCCAGCTGTTCACCCCCGTTGAGATCAATGGTATTACTTTGTAGAGCTGTTACCTTGGTAAATGAGCGATCACATCTGCAGTCAAATATCTCCAATAACTCCACTTTGATGCTCTTAAGTTTGATCTTCTCCAGATTCTTGACGATGGATTGGTTATTGAGAACCTTACAGTTAATGATCAGATCCTCATTAGGACCTATGGCATTTGTAGGCAGTGAGTATTCCAAAATGACTTTATGGTCTGATGAATCGATGGTCTTTGTTATCAACTCGTTGAACTCTCCAAAGATTGGTAGGTGGTTATAAGTGGAAATCACCACTGGGAAGACTTCTCTTTTGAGAGACTTATGATTGTTGAAGTGTACTTCGACCTCTAGATTGTGCTTGGTCTCTATCTTCAGATTATTGGAAGTTGGTGCGATGTCTCTTGGGATCGGAATCAAAATTGGCACATCCAGCGATACAATCTTCTTGTCTATGGGAAAGTTCAGCTCATGTCTTATGCTTTTGAAAGATTGTGGAACGTCACTGTGAGGTTTGCCTTTAATGAAAGAGTCGGTTGTCGTGAATCTAACAGTGATGTTATTCACTATGATTGACTGCTTGGGTGTCTGAGATCTAAGCTCCAGTTTGGTTTCAATTCTTGGGTAAGTTCCTGGAACGCCTGGGCACCCCTTGACGATTGAAGAGTTAGATGCTGTGAGTGCTACTGAAAGATCGATCATTTGGAAGACGACTTTTGATAATTAATTGGGCTCTTGAAAGCTGTTAATTTGAACATCAATATTGTTTGATGGTCCGCCTTCTAAATCACCAAGCGGTTAATTATAGTTTATGCGCGATGTTTACACAATCTGATCCGTTGCTATGGAAACCAGCTATTCGAAACTTATACGACAAACTCTACGACTTGCAACTTGCAACATGCTTTTCAAAGAATGGCAAGATCTTAAACATTAACATGGTTCATAACATTAAAATACTATATAAATATAACCTAAAACCTGGCACATCCAATTAAACGACACCAGAAACATAACACTAGATTCTTCTTATAGATATTTGGGAAAATAACAGCAAACTTAAAACACTAATCAACAGATCCTCTCACTATTTACAGACTTTTTTTTTTCTTTTCGAATGTTCTGTTGACTTGATACTTGATACACCTTATTTGTATTCGATGTACTCCACATTGTCTCTAGCGTACTTCATAGCAAATTCGACATCATCGCCAGCCAAACCGTGCTTGATCTTGATGTGTCTGCTCAAAGCATCACATCTTGAAAAGGACTTCTTGGCCTTACCACCGCTCAACTGGTTACAAACCATACATCTGAAGATCTTCTTTGATGGGGCGTGTAAAGTTTCTTGGTGTCTGATTAAATCGTATGGTCTGGAGAACACTTTGAGACATGGCTTCTTCGTCACTGGGTTGATAAGCTGGCATTGGTGTGACTCTTCAGCGTTGGAGAAAGACTTGGAGATTGAGGAGGTACGCGACTTCTTCTCCACTCTGTTGCCTGAGCTGTTGATAGTGTGAGATAAGGCAGAAATCGAAGGAGATTTGGAGTTGAATACTGGTTTGAAGCTAGGAAGTAAATCTTCTTCGTCCATGGAGTCCTCCTCTTCTTCCCCTACTTCTCTCTCATCATCTGAAGAGGCGGAAATCGATGTGTCGAGTGACATTCTGTCAATATCAGAGCCTAACTCATTCATGTCTTCTTCGTCGTTGCTGAAAACTTCGTAGTCTTCGTATGGGTATTCGGAGAACTTCTTTTGGAACATCATTGAGTCATCAGAGGATTCTGGTGTTTCTTCATGTCTATACTGCTCCATGTGGGCCTGTGGGGATTGTGATTGTTGCTGTTGCTGTTTCTGTTCTTGTAAGCTTAACTGTTGTTCCAAATACTTCTGGTTCAAAGCTGGCGACATTGTTGTGTTGGTAGTGTTGGTAGTTGTTGGTTGTGGGGTGGAAGCCTTCAAAGGACTGTTGGCGGATGAATCGTTGATGGTCAAATTGGCAATGTCTTCGTGGTCCAAGTAGTAAGGGCCATCTTCATCGTCTGAGATATCTTCATCTTCCAATTGCTCAGGTATCATATCTGGAGAGTTATCAAAAACGATAAACTGGCCATAGCTCTCCTCGTCAAGATAGTTTCCGCTTTGGAAGTACTCTAGCCCATAGTCATCATTAAACTTCACCAATTTGGAGTCCTGGTTGGCACCATCAAGCTCGCAGTTAGCAGGGGTTCCATTGAAAGAGAATGGGTGTGGGAAGGAGTTCTGACTGACGTTAGCCTCGATAAACTGTGTAGGCACCACGGTGTCCATGTTTGTTGTTGTGAGACTTGGATCAGCGTAGGAGTTGAAAGCATTTGAAGTGTGGTCATCAAGGATTGGTTCAGGGATATCATAGTATAAGTCACGCGAGTTGATACGTGACAATGGAGACTGAGTATTCGTAGTGAGGCTTGTTGGGTTGTGGTGGTGATGGTCGGGTATGGTCAGCATTTCCTCAGAGTTCATTGCACTTGGATTCCTGAACAATCTAGTGTGGTTTGTTATTGGTGAAGGAATGGTAAACTGCAGTGGCATATCTTGGTTTGCGGATTGTTGGGAGGAAATTGTTGAGAACTGAGTTGGGCCTTGCTGGTTGACCTGCTGTTGCTGGCCGCTAGGAATGTGGTACAACTCGTCTTCCATAACATCTGTCAGAGTACGACGCAAGGTTGGGAACACTAGTGAAGTCATTTCGAAGTTGTTGTTGTTGTTGTAGTTGTGTTGCTGGTGGTTTGGTTCGTTGGTAGACACTTTGAGGTTTGCTGGAGATAACGGAAAAGGGGGGTGTAGATCAGATATATGTGTGTTTTTTAAAAAAAAATAGAGCGTTGAATTGAGTAGCGAGTCTTTTCTTTCTAGGATATATAGGTTTATTAATCAAAGATCACAGTGTTTGTGTTTAAATCCTTTGATCAAACGTTGGTTTGGGTGTTTTGCTTCAATTCTTTGCTACAAGTTGTTGGTTGAAGGACGGAAAGGAGCCCATATCTTTGTTTTTAAGGGCACACCCCTGTATTTGTCAGAAAGTAGGAGCTTTTCTCTAATTTATCCCGAATTGGGTAATATTCGCGTTGGCTACTGTAGATCACACAGGATAAAACCTGTCATTTGCGGCTCCCTTCTGTACGCTTCGCCCACTGGGCGGAGCAGTCTGTCGGGTAGATTGCTTTCCGATACTGAGTGTAGGCAGAGATGCAAGTTACGTAGGTAGAAACTTTTAGGTTATGTGCCTTGGCTTCGAATATTCTAGAGAGAAACTTCCGTCTAGCTCTAGGCAGAGAAAATGCTAAACGACTGAGCTTCAGCTGTCTAGCAAAAATACTTGAAGAACATTCTAGAAGCAATCTCACTCACTACGTCTTTTTAGCTTATCTAATTTAGCTATCTAGAATCTAGATCTAGATAAACTCTCATTAATTACAGTAGTATACTTACTACTAATTAATTTAGTACGAATTAATACACCAGCACTGTCACAGATCACAGATCACTGGTCACGGGGTCTGTGTTAGAACTTAAAACCCCGATGAAGAGTTGAATAAGGAGTCAGTAGAGCTACCAATAACATTATCCATCTGTGTGATCACTGATGGTGAAACAGGGGGCATTGACTGGTCAGAATCTCTAGAAGACACAGTACACTCAATGTTAAAGCTTCATATTGTTGAGAAAAAATGATCAGCATTTATTAATCATATCGACTCCTCATAGCGTTGAATAGAATTCCTTGTATGCTGCATCCAAATCAAACGAGAATTGTCTCAACTCTATATCTTCTAATTCTTGATAGACGTTCAATTTGTTGAGTTTGATTAACCATTCTACCAACTTCCCCCTGTTGGAAAACTCTCTACCACCTGTGAAAACCTTGTTGATGTTCTGCACCAAATCTGATAACAAGGGGTGTAATTGGTCCTTGGCTTTGTAGTTCAACTTAATGGCATCCATTATTGTGATAAAACTTCCAGTAGTTTCTGCAATGGCCTTAGAATTGGTGGAGGTGCTGTTCAATGAACCAGAAGTATTGGTGGCGTGTGAATGTGAAGCCGTATTGTGTTCAACTGTGGCTGGGATTCCCACTTCAACTCTTCGGATAGCATTAGGGCAATTCAGCCAGTAAGTCTTTGTGAAATCTGTGATGTTGCCAAAGCTTTGGTAAACTGGTTCTATCTTGAGTAAGGAGTTGTATTGTGCTAGTAGTCTGGTGACGATTGGTGTGTAATCTTCATCCGTTATGGTATCTTTGATGTAGGCCTTTTCAATACTTTCTAAAGTTGTGAGAATTGAAAATATCTCACTCAATCCTTCATAGATCTCTTTCTGTGCTGGTGTTTGAATCAATTGAAACTCTTCATCAAATTTGAGATCTGAGTTGGGCGTTGTATGGTTGTTCAACGGCTGGGGAAATGGACTTGTCATATTGGTGCTTCGAGGTCACAGTTTCCGGAGTTTGGGTATCAGAATCTTGTCGCTTAGTAAATGGGGGAATGAATTAATGGTTTATTGGGTGATATTTGTCTAGTTTTCACCCATAAAATCAGAAGCTAAATACGTTATACTAGCTAGTAGCGGTTCTTCATAGATTCTCCAGACTTTCCAGCGTGTGCTTCGTTTCGCGAAAATTTGATACGGGCGCGTCAACAGATTGGCGTGAAGCGTGAATGAATTCAGTGGCAAAAAGCTACAGACTGCTTCTCCTTTCCCTAACTCATTAGACATTTCTTTAGACAGTCGTTTATTAACCTCCTGGATTCAATGCCTTCTCTAGAACAGCTCACTAACCAATTGAAATCATCATTTGAGTCTAAGGACTTCTCTGGTGTCAACTCCATTCTGACGCCTATCAAGATCCAATTGATTGAAAATGATTTGTTGATACCAAACCCAACCAAGTTCAAAGATGCTGACTACATAAACGATTTGATCATTGCCAGATCTATCTTAGAGATAGGTGCCATAAGTTCCATAAACTTGAAAGACTTTCAAAAGTTCTCTAGCTTTGTGGCTCAGTTGAAGGCTTTCTACTTTGGTTCTAATGACCAAAACTTAAGCAAGTCAGCTAAGAAGAACAAGGTCCTCTCTTTATACCTATTGCTTTTATTAAGCCAAGGGGACATTTCTAAGTTTCACCAGGAACTTGAATATTTATCACACAAAATCCCAAACTTAGAAGGTGATTTATACTTGAGCTACCCTATCAACATCAAGAACTGGTTATTGATTGGTGATTATGAAAAGGCCATCTCCATCTTATTGAACGAAAACACAGAAGAAAAGACCAAGCTCAAAGAGATCAATATCTTCAATGAAACACTCTTAACAACCATCAGACTAGAGATTTCTGAGTCCATCAAACTCAGCTACAAGTCTTTACCTTTCGCCAACGCTAAGATTTTGTTATTCTTCCAGAACGAGAAGCAAGTCGAAGCCTTTGCTGACGAACAAGGGTGGACTCACAAGCAAAACGTCTTATACTTCCAAGAATCTGACAACTCTACAGAAGATAACGAAGATGGTCTGTCCAACAATGAGAAGTTGGTTAAGAATGCTTTGAACTACGCCAGAGAGATTGATTCTATCATCTAGATAAAGCATAT